>CM050167.1:242070883-242178351 GCA_027410445.1 Discoglossus pictus
CACACAATACATCATTATATATATATATATATATATATATATATATATATATACACACTGCACATTACACACCTCACACACACACAACACATCATTATATATATATATATATATATATGTATACACACTGCACATTACACACACACAACACATCATTATATATATATATATATATATATATATATATATATACACACTGCACATTACACACAATACATCATTATATATATATATATATATATATATATATATATATATGTATACACTGCACATTACACACAATACATCATTATATATATATATATATATATATATGTATACACACTGCACATTACACACACACCTCACACACACACACAATACATCATTATATATATATATATGTATACACACTGCACATTACACACACACAATACATCATTATATGTATATATATATATATATATATATATATATATATATATATATATATATATATATGTATACACACTGCACATTACACACACACACCTCACACACACACAACACATCATTATATATATATATATATATATATATATATATATATATATATATATATATATATATATATGTATACACACTGCACATTACACACACACCTCACACACACACAACACATCATTATATATATATATATATATATATATATATATATGTATACACTCTGCACATTACACACAATACATCATTATATATATATATATATATGTATACACACTGCACATTACACACACACCTCACACACACACAACACATCATTATATATATATATATATATATATGTATACACACTGCACATTACACACACACACACACAATACATCATTATATATATATGTATACACACTGCACATTACACACACACACAATACATCATTATATATATATGTATACACACTGCACATTACACACACACCTCACACACACAATACATCATTATATATATATATATATATATGTATACACACTGCACATTACACACACACAATACATCATTATATATATATATATATATATATATATATATATGTATACACACTGCACATTACACACACACCTCACACACACAACACATCATTATATATATATATATATATATATATATGTATACACACTGCACATTACACACACACCTCACACACATACACAATACATCATTATATATATATATATGTATACACACTGCACATTACACACACACAACACATCATTATATATATATATATATATATATGTATACACACTGCACATTACACACACACACCTCACAGACATACACAATACATCATTATATATATATATATATATGTATACACACTGCACATTACACACACACCTCACACACACACACACAATACATCATTATATATATATATACACACTGCACATTACACACACACCTCACACACACACACACAATACATCATTATATATATATATACACACTGCACATTACACACACACCTCACACACACACACACAATACATATAATATATTATATACTTATAATCTGTATAATATAAGTGTGTATAAAATCTATAATATATTTATAATATATACAGTATATATATATATATATATATATATATATATATATATATATATATATATATATAAAAATAATGTTCCAGTGCACATTTTGTTGTATATATGTATTTTTTTTCCTTAGTTTATGGCCTCCAGCCCATGATGCCCTGTCCCCCCAGGCTAAGCCTTCATGTCCCCCAAGGCCAGGCCTCCATGGTCCCGATCAGTCAGATCTGTCACTATCAGTCAGACCCATCAGACTACTTACATTCATCGAAGCTGTTCAATTATCCACCACTATGCATCTCCTGCCTGTGCGTTTTTCTGCAGAGGCAGGGACTTCCTGAATGACTTTGCATGCATGTGACGTAATTCTGAAACTCCCTGCCTCTGCAGAAAATGTGCAGGCAGGGGAGACATGGCGGAGGTGAATTGAAATGCTCCAATGAATGTAAGTAGTCTGATGGGTCTAATGGGGCATGGAGTTCTGCTCCCTCTCTCCAGCAGCGTGCATGCACAGCTCCCTCTCTCCAGGGGCGTGCACGCACAGTTCCCTCTCTCCAGGGGCGTGCACGCACAGCTCCCTCTCTTCGCAAAGGCCGCAAATGCTGTCAAGGAGCGCGAGGGCTGCAGTTGCTGCGAGGGCTGCAGCCCTCTTCGCGAGGGCTGCAGTTGCTGGCAAGGAGCGCCTGCGGCGCTCCTTGCCAGCAACTGCGACCCTCGCTTCGCGAGGGCCGCGGGCTCGCTATGCGAGCCCGCTAGCGTGAGCAACGGCTTAAGCAAGCTCGCCTGCTCACAACTATATATGTGACTAGCGACTTGCCCGTCAAAAAATGACGGCAATGAAATTGTAAGGTAGCTAATGCTGTTTGGTGTATAATAATGAAATATATAATACATTAATATATTAATCGACTTTACGTATTTTAAAGCATTGTGTTATATATATATATATATATATATATATATATATATATACACTCTGCACATTACACACACACAATACATCATATATATATATATATATATATATATATATATATATATATATGTATACACACTGCACATTACACACAATACATCATTATATATATATATATATATATATATACACTCTGCACATTACACACACACCTCACACACACAATACATCATTTTATATATATATATATATATATATATATATATATATATATATATATATATTTATATACACTGCACATTACACACACACCTCACACACAATACATCATTATATATATATATATATATGTATACACACTGCACATTACACACACACCTCACACACACACACCTCACACACACACAATACATCATATATATGTATACACTCTGCACATTACACACAATACATCATTAATTATATATATATATATATATATATATATGTATACACACTGCACATTACACACACACCTCACACACACACACACACAATACATAATTATATATATATATATATATATATATATATACACACTGCACATTACACACACACCTCACACACACATACAATACATCATTATATATATATATATATATGTATACACACTGCACATTACACACACACAATACATCATTATATATATATATATATATATACACACTGCACATTACACACACACAATACATCATTATATATATATATATATATATATATATATATATATATATATATACACACTGCACATTACACACACACAACACATCATTATATATATATATATATATATATATATATATATATATATATATATATATATATGTATACACACTGCACATTACACACACACACACACAATACATCATTATATATATATATATGTATACACACTGCACATTACACACAATACATCATTATATATATATATATGTATACACACTGCACATTACACACACACAATACATCATTATATATATATATATATATATACACACTGCACATTACACACACACAACACATCATTATATATATATATATATATATATATATATATATATATGTATACACACTGCACATTACACACACACACCTCACACACACACAACACATCATTATATATATATATATATATATATATATATATATATATATGTATACACACTGCACATTACACACACAATACATATAATATATTATATACTTATAATCTGTATAATATAAGTGTGTATAAAATCTATAATATATTTATAATATATACAGTATATATATATATATATATATATATATATATATATATATATATATATAAAAATAATGTCCCAGTGCACATTTTGTTGTATATATGTATTTTTTTTTATTAGTTTATGGCCTCCAGCCCATGATGCCATGTCCCCCCAGGCTAAGCCTTCATGTCCCCCAAGGCCAGGCCTCCATGGTCCCGATCAGTCAGATCTGTCACTATCAGTCAGACCCATCAGACTACTTACATTCATCGAAGCTGTTCAATTATCCACCACTATGCATCTCCTGCCTGTGCGTTTTTCTGCAGAGGCAGGGACTTCCTGAATGACTTTGCATGCATGTGACGTAATTCTGAAACTCCCTGCCTCTGCAGAAAATGTGCAGGCAGGGGAGACATGGCGGAGGTGAATTGAAATGCTCCAATGAATGTAAGTAGTCTGATGGGTCTAATGGGGCATGGAGTTCTGCTCCCTCTCTCCAGCAGCGTGCATGCACAGCTCCCTCTCTCCAGGGGCGTGCACGCACAGTTCCCTCTCTCCAGGGGCGTGCACGCACAGCTCCCTCTCTTCGCAAAGGCCGCAAATGCTGTCAAGGAGCGCGAGGGCTGCAGTTGCTGCGAGGGCTGCAGCCCTCTTCGCGAGGGCTGCAGTTGCTGGCAAGGAGCGCCTGCGGCGCTCCTTGCCAGCAACTGCGACCCTCGCTTCGCGAGGGCCGCGGGCTCGCTATGCGAGCCCGCTAGCGTGAGCAACGGCTTAAGCAAGCTCGCCTGCTCACAACTATATATGTGATATTCAAGAGATGGAGATATGCATTAATGTGCAACAACAACAACATGGAGGTTACCAGTATTGAATCCCATTAGAAAAACTTAGATAACTCAACATATAGCCATTTGTTTCGACAGTGATTATGAATTAACCTAACCAACACATATTGAAAACACATAACAGGAACGCTGTCACACCAAAATGTTCATAATCCTTGATCTGACAAATTGTACACAGACTTGCTATACAACTCTGTTTTTATATTTGGTGTCACGAGAATACTGCTTGAAATATTCCTACCATATTAAACACATCTAAAAGTTATGTAAACACCTTACATGTGGATTGATGATATGTTCTTCATTTGTCCTTTCAGCTTCATGGACATCATGTCAACAGACAATTACTGTGGGCAATGGAAGAACCAGCTGGGCCATCAGCGACTAATGTGGCCTTTGACCTCACTGCCCCCCCCCCCCCCTCAGATTTATCCTGCTCCCCGAGCCTCCTTCTTGCAGAACCCTGGGTCTTGGGCTGGTGCACCTTCTATGCTGTCAGCATCTGAACTGCCCCTAACACCGCTACTAACACTGCTGTCACCACCACTGTCTACTCTGAGGGCTAAAAGTGAGGAGGAGCAACACATAGGCCATGACAATCTTATCTGTGACCAAGTATGGATATGGCTAACATTTCACCAATTTATGGTCACTGCTGATTGCAGTTGAGAAGAGATGTAGTCTTTCTTTAGTAGTTTTCTTATCATCTCTTTCTTATTACTTTATTTAAAGGCAGTTTGTTTAGCAACAACCAGAGCTATCTAAAAATGTAAGTAAACTGTTTAAAGTGGCTATGACACAGCCATCACAATAGTGAGATCTCTTCTGGTGAAATATTTCACATGCCATAAATAAACACATATAACAGGTTTTGGAGAATTTGGATATGTACCAATGCACATAGAAATGTTTTGGCCGCAAGAATTAATGCCAATTTGGATATATACCCATGCCATATGTGTCAAATGAAAACATCATTTATATCTGTGTCACAAAGGCATATCATACTTCCTAAAAATATAAGATTAAATAGCCATTTTTGGCACAATGAAAGGACATAAATGCACATTAATTGACTCTGGGAGTTAGAGAGGGAGCCTGGACTACCTTTGCAACTGCTACTGTTATAATGGCAACCTGCAACACCATTGTTTTGATAGGAGAGAATGTGCAGGCTGTGAAGGCTGTCGTCACAAGCATTAATTGTGTCTACATGTCATGATATCATAACAAGTCAAGCACATGCTTCATATAATAATACTGGTATTCCTTGAAGATGTCTAATCAATGGAACAAAACATTACATTTATAGGGAGTGATAGTGCTCTTGCCCTTCTTCATGTGTTCAGAGCTATGCATTAATTGTGAGATAACAGTTCATTGTTATATATATTCAATTAGTCCTAATAAGCGAGGTCTCATTAAAGATATAGCATGGTTTGCAATGCTCTGAGAAACTCAGTAGGTAAGTTAGTTTATATTAACATTAACAATAGAAGGTACTCAACTGCACACACAAACATATATTTTTTTTGTCCTCCTCTAATTTTTATGCTTTGCCCATTCAAATATCTCAGAGCTGTGTCATACTATTTCATATGTTTGTTAATTACACTACTATACAATTATTGAATTTGGATTAAACAATCCACAATTATTTGCATCTGTTTAATTTAGCAGATGAAGACATGGTGTATGTGCTGTGAAGTATTATAGTTGCTTCTATTTTAGGAAGTTAGGACTGAAGAGGTTTTGGTTCCTCGATGTATCATTACTATGGTGTAATGACCACATCTGACTCTCATAAATTCTATGAATTATTATACAGTGTTAGTGTACAGCAAGAACTGTCTTCATTCTTATCCTGCCTTCTGACCCCTTGCGATCTCTTTGCACCACACAATGAGTCAATGAGTGCATGATCTTCTACAGTTCATGACTGTGCTCAATATATTTATATATATTTTATATATATATATATATATATATATATATATATATATATATATATATATATACTGTATATGTGTGTAATTGAAGAGTGAAACAGCCGTGTATGTCCAATAATCTAGTAATTTAGTAATTATATATATATATATATATATATATATAAATATAGATTAATAATGAGTTATTATATTATGATACATTTTGTACTGGAAAACCTTCTTATTTATAGTGACAAGCTTTCGGGAGGTTCAACCTCTCTTTCTCAAGTCTTAAGCAATACTAACATGAGATGGTACCTTGAGTTTGAATAAAAAACTGAATATAAAAAATTTAACTAAATCTTGTAACAAATGTGCCTGTTAATTATGTCAAAATATTTGTAATGATGACACAGCCACACATAGCAACAAGACCTATAACATCAAAGGATCGTATTCATGCACCTCGTCTAGTGTGGTTTATATAACACAATGTACTTTATTTGACACAAGCTGTTACATTGGAGAAACCAGCCCAAAAATTGCATTTAAGGATGAATTTGCATAGACATTCAATAAGAAAGCACAATGAAGACAGTTATTGTAGCCCAGTGGGACACCATTTAAGCCAGAATGATCACTCCATCCAAAACTTCAAAGTCAAGATACTCAGAGGAAAATTTAAAAACATCCAAGAGAGAAAAGCATTTGAAATAAAGATGAATTATTATTGAAATATGGTCTTAGGTTTTCTAACACATAATCTCAATTTCATGTGATTTTTTTCTTATTATACCACAACTCTTAGTGAGGTGTTGGTCCGAATATAAGCTGCATCCGCATATAAGCCGCACCTGTAAAATTCAAGTGGAAAAAATAGAAAAAATATAGTTCTCAAATATAAGCCGCACCCTTAAAATTGGAGAGAAAAAGACTCTCTACAAGTGATCAGACATTGCAAGAAACAGGCTTTCTAATTAGGCCTGTAGCTTTTTTTGCAGGATTAGAGGCTTTGCAGGATGTTAGAATCACTAAAACCGTAAATCGTTATTCAATTGCTACAATACCGCAGTCTCAAGCACGCAAATCATCACCCTTAACTCGCAATCACGTAAATTGGCAGTAATTTTACGTTCTCGAATAGAAGCCGCACACTTAACTCATAAGCTCGCAAATCGGCAGTGATTTTTTTTACGGTCACGAATATAAGCTGCACCAGTAACTCGCAAACTCAAAAAACAGAAAAAAGGTGCGGCTTATATTCGGACCAATACGGTATATATTGATGTATATGTGTATATAGTATGTATATATTGTATATGTTTCCTTTACTATGCTGTGTTTATTCCCCCTATATGTATTTACCTGATGTCAGATGCTGTCTCCACTCTGCATCGCTTTTTTTATTCAAACTGAAGGTTCCATCTCATGTTAGAATTGCTTCAGACTTGTTAAAGAGAGGTTGAGCCTCTTGAAAGTTTGTCACTATAAATAAGATGTTTGTCCAATGTCCATGATTTTTTTACATTAATCTATTTGTCCGGTTGTTTGTAATGGTTTCACATTTGGGACATAAACATACCTTACTTTTAATTTATAATCGTATATGTATATGGATTATAACTTTGTATACCTATGAGGTGTTAATTGAATCCTTCCCTCTGCTTTTTTCTTCCATTTTGCCTTTTTGGACTACAATTTAACTCCTTTTCTTTGAACACCCTCCTTTTATTTAAACTCCCACACTTATACTACAACTGCACTTTTACTAGAATTGTTTGCTAGCTCTCACTATCTCCCTTCCCCTGTTTATATTAGATTCTGACTACTCAACTGCACACTAATCACTGAGCACAGTACAGAAAACACCCTTTAGTTTTCAGAAGTAAGTCACAGAACAGATACAAACAGACCATAAGTTTACACAGGCAAAACAATCCCCCTTACTTGCACACAAATCCCTGCACAGAGTACAGAACACATACTTTAGTAAATTACAGAACAGATTATAATCTCTTTTAACTACCTTTACCGTTTAATACTGATTACCAATTGTCTTCAGTGAATGTCACACCAAAGGAAAGGATGGGTGTGCTCAGGCCCAAGGAGCAAGTAAGCTCACTGGTAAATAGAAATTGTAGACTTCAATATATTTTAAATATCATTCAGTTGGTAAAGTAATTATTATTACCTTTAGTTTTAAATTATACCATATTTGGAAAATCATCTGTGTCAATTTAAAAAGCTGTTTTCCATGTAAGGAAAAACTTGGGTAGATTGTAATTGAACTCTACAAACAATAATAAGCGCTCCAGCTGATTGCTATTTTAGAGGTTTTCTGCTTTATGCTTGCTAGATACAACACAGAACCTTTCAGATTGCCTACCCTGGCATTTTCGTTCTTAAATACTTTGTCTAAAAGAAAATAGTATGACCATGCAGTCTTTACTAAAGAAATACTTTTGAAGCAACCTTTGAATGGATTAACAATCTGAATTGTGCGACCATACAGGTTATCAGTATATATGTGCCTGGAAATATTAGTATGGTTTACCACTGTTAACTATATATTTTATCTATACATTTTCTATATATAATCCATAATAAAGAGGTATGTTAGTAATGCTATCATTCTGTTAAAACCAGCAAACATTGGTTAAAATCAGGGACATTGGAAACATTTTGTTTGCATCTGAGAATGACATGTTGTACATGTAATGTATGAGTTTTTTTTAGATGAAATTGGACAATTGATTTTGATAGTTTAGATAACTCAGAAGAAGGCAATATAACTAGGCAATATTAATAATTTTTCAAAAGCAAATATTTTAAATAAAGCTCTCAGAATATTACAAGATTTACAATCACATAGCACACCTTTATATGTGTCCAAATTAGATAAATGGAGATACACTGTAAAAAGTGCAGCAAATGAGTGAAAAATCAAGATCAAAGTTTGCATGTAAAAATGCTGCTATTTCTATAAATGTATTTTAAATCTAATTATTTAAAGGCTGCATTATTTTTTATTTCTTAAAAACATTTAGCTCTTTGTTAGGAATCATCTTTTAGCAAACCATATAATGACAATGAGTTTACAGTGGTCACTTAAACAAAGAAAATCCCCTACTCCATGAGTGCACAGCCAACAAGAGTGAAAAAACAATCCCTCAAATCATGTCTCACCTTTATTCAAACATGTTCTATGTTCAGTCACTATGTATTATCACCTTATCGCGAAGTGTCTTTATGTGGTAAGCATTTCTATTATAAGCATTCATGGACTTACAAACAAGCCTTTCCCTAAGTGTTAAAACATTCGGCTTCGTTAACATAATAGGAAATATCACCATTTAAAAGTGTACTTATAAATAAATAAAAAATTGAGGCAAGGTTCTTCAAGCCATATTTCCCTCTAAATCATCTAGCATATTAATGACTAAACAGAACATAGAAATGGAATACAGAGTTGATTAGTTGTGTTATCAAGGGATAACTGATGATCACCAATTACCTCTTATACAGTATTTTGTGGTTCTTGTACATTGTAGATACAAGAGAATAAACACCCACACAAGTTAGATTCAATACATTTTGCTTAGCATCCAGTAGTAGCAAATCACAGCAAATCACAGTTCAGCAACAAGTTTAGTATATAGCATTCTGCAGTGTTGGGAGGCTCTTAACTCATCAGGAATCTTTACGCAAAATAAAGGTCGTTTTTCTCACCAATCACCTCTGTTAAATGTCAACAGGTTGAACAAGCTTTTGATTAGGCAAAATAAGTTATAGTCTTTGCAATGTAATCAATATATTTCAGTACAATTGTATCTATGCCCTGTATTGATAGACAGTTTTATTTTATATTTTAGGCTGCTCATGTCAGCATTTGTGGTTATTCTAGTTAAATGCAACTCACCAAGTAGGTGGGTGATTTTTTCCTCTCACCCTAACCATGGCGCAATTGTGACCTTTATTAAGTTTCCTTTCTACAATTCTGGGCATGTTTCAAAGCAAATATATTCCTTTTCTATGCGTAGCAGTTTCTTTCTACTTGATTTTCTTGCATTAATTTAAGCAAAATACATGTTCCTATCATATGACCTACCTATGCCTTTGGTCACTATCAACATATTCCTAGCTCAGTAGTATAATACCACTCAGCAAGAGAATTTTGAAATGCACCAAAAGATAAATGATGTATCATATCTTGCACTGAGCTTTGCTACTTATAATATCCATAACTCTTGTATCCAATTAGTTTGCCATTACTCCCTGTGATCTTTTGTCTTACACCCCACACTCATAAAGTGATGTTAATGTCACAGAATTGTTATCATGCATTAAAAAGGAGTACATTTTTAACAGTTTGAGTGAAAACTGAGTACTGAAAGGGTTAACATGTTCTTTAATCTCTCTACAACTGCTTTTGTAAACAAAGTCAATCCCATTTCACTATATCTATTTAGGGCGAGTCATGAAACTCCATGGAAAAATCAGATATTACCTCTAGTGATATAACAAAACAAAAAAAATAGGAGTTAGTCATTACTTTTTTTATAGGGATTAAAAGATAATTTGTAACCCTTACAGCACCCATCTTTATGCAAAAAAGCCCATAATCTTTAACATCTGCTCTTTAGATTAAGTAAAGCTAATATGTGATTTCAGTGTCTGTTTAAGTTTTGATGAAGTATTAGCTAATTTTAAGATTTTACATGGTTTTATTGATCTTTTTCTGCAGAGAATAGATAAGTCTAATCAGCTTATTCATTTGACTGCTCTAATTGAATGTAAAGAGGAAACAAGCAATGAAAACAAATTACAAATTAATATGGACAAGGAAAGAAGTTACAGTTACCTCATTATAAAGTTTGAGAATACTGTACATTATAGTTACGTAGTTACATAGTTACATAGTTACATAGTAATTGAGGTTGAAAAAATACTTAAAAAATCCAAGTGAAACTTTGCCAATTGTCTCAAAGGGAAAAAAAATAATTCCTTCCTGTCAACAAGATACTGCCAATTGGATTCCTCTCGGGATCAATAGTCCCTCTCTAATTAACTAGGATAACCCTGAATGCCCTTTTTATTTAAAAATATACCCAATCCCTTTTTAAAATTATCAATTGAATCCGCTGTCACCACCACCCTTGGTAGAGAATTTCACAGATTAACCACCCTTACTGTGAAGAACCTCTTTCTTTCTTTAAGGTCGAATCTTTTTACTTCTAACCTCAAAGGTTGTCCTCTTGTCAGTTGAAAACCTCTTGGCACAAAAAGCTCCCTTGACAAATCTTTATACTGACCCTGGATGTATTTATATAGGGTAATCATATCCCCTCTTAGACGCCTTTTTTTCTAGAGAAAATAAGTTTAATTTAGATAGTCTTTCTTTCATAACTTACCCCCTTCATTCCCCTTATTAGTTTTGTTGTCCTTCTCTGAACTTTTTCCAGTTCTAAAACATTTATGAAGTAGTGCCCAAAACTGTACTACATATTCCAAATGAGGGAGTACTAGGCAGTTGTACAGTGGCAGAATTATATTTTCCTCCCTGGCCTCTATACCCCTCTTAATACATGCTAATATTTTATTTGCCTTTGCAGATGTTGCTTGGCATTGAAACTGTTACGTATCTGATACCCCTAGATTTGCTTCATTAAGTTTATAAATGGCTATTTTTCCTTCCCAGGTGCATAACTTTACATTTATTCATATTAAATCTCAGGGGTATCAGATATTGAAGGATTTGAGCGTGCTCGTTGACAACCACCTAGGTAACAGAGCTCAATGCCAAGCAACATCTGCAAAGGCAAATAAAATATTAGCATGTATTAAGAAGGGCATAGAGACCGGAGAAGCAAATATATATATATTCTGCCACTATACAAATCCCTTGTACTCCCTCATTTGGAATATGGAGTACAATGTTGTCCACCACTTCATAAAAAGGACATTTTAGAGCTGAAAAAGTACAGAGAAGGGCAACAAAACTAATAAGGGGAATGGAGGGGGTAAGTTATGAAGAAAGACTAACTAAATTAAAAAAAAAATCCCTAGAACAAAAGGGGTCTAGGAGGGCATATGATTAGAAATACAATATGATTACCTTATATAAATATATCCAGGGTCAGTATAAAGCTTTGTCAGGTGAACTTTTTGTACCCAGAGATTTTAAACTGACAAGAGTACACCCTTTAAAGTTAGAAGTAAAAAGATGCAATCTTAAAGAAAGAAAATAGTTCTTCACAGTAATGGTGGTTAAACTGTGGAATTCTCTACCAAAGGAGGTGGTGACTGCAGATTTGATAAATAACTTTTTGAAATAAAATGGCATTAAGGGTTATAATGGATATTTAGAGAGGGAGTATTGATCCAGGAAGGAATCCGATTGCAAGTGTCTGGGGTCAGAAAGGAATTTAATTTTTTTACCCTTTTGAGACAATTAGCAATGTTTCACTGTTTTTTTTTTTTTACTGTTTACTTTCCTCTGGATCAATTAATGATTAACAATTAATCCACATATGACAGAGGAGATCTTAAAAGGTTGAACTTGATGGAGTAAAATTATTTTTTCAACCTCAATTGCTATGTAACTATGTAACTATCATAGGTAGATTCCATCCCAAAAAAGTCATAAAAATATTATTTTCGCCAATTTTTATGAGTTTAATGAATGTTATGAATTTCAGTGGAATATATAGGCCATCTCCATATTCAGGTAAATAATTAGGTGCCATATTTTGAGTAAATCTAAGCAAGGTAATTGATCTGTTAAGTTACAGTTAAACTTCTACCATTTGGTTATTACCGGTTAATTAAAATATGGTTATGGTACATTGGTTTCAATAAGAGCCCATAAATACATTAAAGGGTCAGTGAGTGAGTGTGATGTATGCGGCTGTGGTTATTCTCTTTGTGAAAGACTATGATTGATGCAGCATTCCCCTGGAATAAGTTAACACTGCACTGACCAGTTAACATAGCTGACCTGTTTTAGGATAGTCCAAAATTCCATGCCTGCACAGATATATTTTTAAGTTTTTTTTTTTTTGTTTTTTTCATCACTACATGAAGCACTACTACCGGAGCAGATCACTGGCCCCCAATGCTGAAATTCCAGGGAAGCAAGAGAGCGGAAATCTGAATTTTCTGCCAAACTCATGGCAAGGTATTTTCCATTTAAACTGGAAATATAAGCAGTCTAACAAAAACTTTTAAATTGACTAGTATGGGGGACACACCTTTGCAACCTGATTCGCTGTGGCAATGCCACAGCATGTGGGCAGTTTATTACACATATAAACACACATTTTAATTGATTTGATTTCTCAGTGAAAAATGCACTTATTTCAAAAATTCTAAATGTATTTCAACCTGCTTTTATGAGATCTTTACTGGGATATGGTCCAAATTGCGCTAAATTTAATGGCCTTTTAAGAAAGTGAAAGATTTGTAGATATCTAAAGGACCGGCCTCAAGCTATTCTGCTATTCTATTCCCCTCCGGCCGGGGATTCCGGCAGGCTTGCGGCCGGTGCCTTGCTATCTCTTGCGGCCGCTCGCGCCGGAGGAAATCCTTTGATCTAAAACGGCCGCAAGGAAATCGGCCGTAAGAAATTCCTATTTGCAATTCAATTGCTCCGGGAACCCTCTCTGCAAGGCTAAAAGCGAGCCGCAGCTTACTTGCAGGAAAGAGGTCCCGCTAGCACCAATTAAGCACATAAAATAGCCCAAATAAAGCCATCCTGCACTTTGAGAAGACTATAAAGGGATTTTCGGTGTTAGCAAAAATAGCACAAAATTACCCTATACTCAAATCCGTAAAATATATATTTTTTAATATCCGTCAAATATCCATGTAAAAAGTCCAGAGTGCTTGGAGCACCTCAGACCCGCCCACGCCGCAGCCGGAAAATAAACAGTTAATTTGAACTCGGGTTTGGGCTGATGTGCAATCCTCATGTCCCCCAATATGATCCCTAGCATTTACAGAGCTGTACAGTGCAGGCTTGAATTTATTTTTGAGTTTTAAGTTTTCAGAGCTTACGGCCGGTAGCAAGATTTACGGCCGGCCGTAAGAGGAGATCCTTGCGGCTGGTTTACGGCAGATAATAGAATGAGGCCCTAGATGTACATATCCAATTTTTATGGGAAAATGTATGATGCAATACATTTTGAAAACTAGGCTAGTTACATACAGCCTTATTAAATTGTGATTCAGTAAATTTAAAAGGGCTCTATTTAAGCACATAGCATATTTTTTTTACAGAAGTTTTTAATTAGTGAACTTTTATCCAAAAGCAAGATCTTCACTAACTAAAAACTTCTGTAAAAAATATATGCTATGTGCTTAAATAGAGCCCTTTCAAATTTGCCGAATCGCAATTTAATATGGCTGATAATGTTAAAATAAAAAAGTAATATCTCAGTCCAATTCTTTAAACATACAGGATGTTTATTCTACCATTTAAATACTTTGACCTACGCATCCTGGAAAAAAAATGTAAAAAGAAAAATCTGAAAAGAAAACAAAAATATTTAAATGGTGCTAAATATCATGTATTAACTATCAATACATATTATAATTATTAGTAATATTCAAACATTTGAGCCAATGTTCTATTGTCAAAACATAGGGATAATAGCTATAGATGATTCTTGGTGTATCCTTTCAAGTGAGATTCTAAAAGATCTGCATCACAGTTAAGATCTGCTTACTTCATTGCTCCAAAGCTTCATCAATTGTGACAAACTACTCTGAGGAATATCATAAAACAGCAGGAAAGCACATTATAAAGCAAGTTATGTAGTCATAATTGATAAAGTGCTGGAACATTTTATCTTGAAAAGCAAAGGAATTTCTATAATCATAAATTATAAATAACTAGCAGTGAGTGAGCTTTCATTCTAGTTCCTTGTCATTTAACTCTACTTGCAGCTAAAATAATTTATGATCTTCACAGTGCTTGTAATACCTCCTAAAGCATACACATCAGGATTAAGTAAAAAAGTAAACTAACATTATCAAAAAGGTGAGAATATATTTTGATGTACACAAAAACAAGATATTTTGTTCATACATTTGACATTCTTAGGTGTAGATGCAATGTATTACTTTCTAAATAACAAATATATTAGCAGGCCAATATCAAATGGTGGGATTCAGCTTAACAAGGAAAATCATAATTTTGTGTTAATTTTTAATAAACTGTGAGCCAATGGGTCTAATGTTGTTTCAGTTAGCAAACATCCTACACCCTCATAAGAAACTTTCAGCTTAAACTGTGCTTTGTGTTTTAATCAAGCATTTAGGTACATAAGACTGACAGCAGAATTATAGCTAGCAAATATGGGATTGATGCAAATGGAAAGCTTAGAGGAAAAACGTGCTAGTGGTAAACGGCCCATAAGCAGTAAACATTCAGCATGGGCCAGTAGCGGGTGCATATGTGTTTATTTTATAAAATGCAAATTTTTGGTAAAGTATGCAAAGATTAACATGATGTAACACTTCTTACATATTGGTTTATTTTAATATTATTATTATTATTATTGTTTATTTGTAACACACCAACATATTCCATAGAGCTGTACAAGGATTAAGTTCAAGGCAACAAATCAATAGCAATATTAAAACATTGAAAATGATGGAGGGCCTTGTTTTTGAGCTTAGAATCCAGTGTCCATAGTGCTTTCCCCAAAGCATGCAACATCTCACAAACTTATAATTATAGCCCCAAAATGGTAGAAGTTATCTTGTGTTTTGTGACTATTGAAAATAAATTGGAAAAGCTGTGTAAGACCCCTTAGCTATCTCTAAGATAATAATATTATTATTATTATTATTATTATTAATAATAATAATATTATTAACTTTATTATTATTAACTTTTATTTGTAATGCGTCAACATATTCTGTAGCTCTGTACAGGGGATGAGAACTAGGAAAAATACAATGATAACAAACTGCAGAAAATAAAGGGCCCTGTTTTGAGCTTAGAATCTCTGCAGAAAGTGCTTTTTTTCCAAAGCACCCTACAAGATTGGAAACTCGCTACTTACAATCTAAAGGGCATGAAAGAAAACAGGGAAAGAGCAGATATTGAATTGCAAGGGTTAGGAAGAAAATTAAAGTTTACTTAGGTAGTAAGGTATACAAATTAAAAAGGGAATTTAATTTAGATGGAGAGGGAGTGGATCTGATAGAAGTCATTAGAGGTGAGTGGCTATAGTGTGTAATATTTTATATGCGCCTAGTAGTCAGATAATATAACATGCAAGTGGAAATGTCAGGTGAGGGCCTGGGTTTGGAGATATATCTCCTCAGTAGAAGTATTATTAAATATTATTTATTTATTTATCTATCTATTTATTTATTTATAAAATGTCAGCATTTTCTGTAGTGCTATTTACAAAGTAAAATAGAGTACAGATGGTACAGTAGGTTAACTGCAAACAATGTAAAAACAAATTCTAAGATAAGCAGAAATAAAATACAAATGGATCAACAGACAGTTTGGTGCAGCAGAGTTGAAGTACCTGCTGCAAATCTAGAAGTTATGTTTGGGGTGTGAGACAAGAGGGTAATAGATGCAAGGTAGCAATGATCAAGGCAATAGGCTTGCAAGTAGAGATGACTATGGGTTGAACTATATTGAAGACAGCAGAGAGATCCAAGAGAAAAAGGATAGAGAAGTAACCCTTTGGCTTGAAAACAGACTTGGGATGGTTGAGAAGTTAGTTATAGAAATAAACAATATATATTGGTAATTCATATATAGTACTTTTTAGTTTTTATACTAAGCTTCTGTACACAAAAATTATACTGAAAATTGTGATCGTAATGTTTCTTTCTTAAATTCATAGCTGTTTTCATCAAAGTTTATTGAATGAACATGCCACAAACATCTGCATTGTTGTATATGGTTGGTTGTGTTTAAAACAAATAATTGTGATGATATTAGATAGCAGAGATTTGAAAAAAAAAGTGCATATGAATATCAGTAATATTGCACAGTTGGAAGATTTTTTTTAAATAAATAGCCTGTGTTGGACAAACAATTATAAATGTTATTATTTTTTATTGAGAAGTTAGGTTTTGTCTTATCAAGTATAAATCAGTGTTTATATCACTATATATATATATCACTATATGCTCTTGCTAGCTTTAGAGTTGGCTGCAAATGCACAATGAAGCACATTTATTTAGTATGCAGGTAATAAAAGAGGAGAAAATCAGTTTTCAGTTAGTTTTGAAAATAATACTATAATTTAAAGTGTTGAATATATAATTCATAGTATTATTCAGTGTTTTAGTTGTTTTATTTAAATTATATTATAAACCAGACTGCTAAATTTGGAATCTATTCAATGGCACACGTGGTGAAAAAAATGGAGTAAAAGTTATTCGTAAATCAGCTACCATCCATCACATAAAACTTGGGAGAATGAATGGTAAAGTACCTAAAATTGTAGCCCATGAGTACCTGTTGCATTGAGATTTTTCAAAGGGCCATCATATCCTTCCAGTAGAGAAATCTCAGCACTCCGACAGTTACACGAATGCTGAGACAATAAAATGCCTCTGATAATAAAAATTACTGTGATAAGCATACATGCTTCTAACTGACACTATTATCAACCTAACACCTTAATTATGTGCACTATGACGTGGAGGACCACAGGAATTCGCTTTGCCAAAGCTCTTGCCCCTATGACTTCGACAATCCCAAATATAAAGCATAACATTAATCCCCATGCCACAGAGGTTCTGAAAGGACCTCCATAACATCTAACATTAACCTTTATGCCACAGCGATTCTTAAAGGACCCCAGTGTGTCATATAAAATTAACCCTTGCAACAGAGGTCCTTAATGTACCACCGTGGCTCCTATCATTAACCCCATGGTAACATGAGAGTTCTCAACAGACACCTATGGTAACATTAACCATAACCATGGGAGTCCATATGAACCCCATGGCACATAACATTAACCACTGTGCTATAGAATAGCTCCGGTACTCAGGCTTTCAAAACCCCAGTAGTTGCAAGCGATCCTTCTGAGTGTTTCTATGGGAGCAAAGAGATGGATGCCATAATCAGTAGAATGAGATGCAGAAGTTTGTGCAATTTCTATAACACTAGTCTGTAGTTATACTAGAGATCTCACAAAGGTAATTTCAGAGATCTCACAATATACTAATGTGCAATAATATATATTCGGGTTTTATCTTTTGGAATATGTTATTTATCTTTGTTTTGATTAATACTATTTCGGAAATTGTACATCAGCACTTTATGTGAAAACAATTCAAATGTGCCTCTCATGTTAAAGGATGGATAACCCTGCTTCAGCCTTTACCACATAGGAAGCCTATTGTAATATTTTGGTTGTATCAATCCCAAAAGGATTTACAGTGCTGATGAAGTATAGACCAATGACCAACACACTGTAAGTACACACTTGTCAGAGTGATGAAAAATTCAGAGGATTTTCAAGAGTGTTACTCGGATATTGTTTTACTTAAAACATATCTATGTGCCAGTGGCGGAGCAAGTAATTGGAGGGCCCCAGTGAAAAAAAAACAACTTTGTGGGCATCTTAGGTTAATATACAATTTACTATTTTTTCCACTGTCAAAGCTAGGCATACCTAGCTTATCACAAATTATCTGAATGGGCTGTTTAATGGGCATTTTAAGGCATAACATTATTTCCAATATTCAGCCATTAACTTAGAAGATCATTTTACCAGGACAATTCAGTCAACACATCTCATGCTTAAAGTAGCATTAATTAATCCAAGTTCATGAAAATATTAATTATTAATATAAAAATATAATTTATTAACACATTATATATCTCATATAATAGTTGATCAAAAAAATGCTGAAGCGGGAAAAAAATGGCGGCCGAACAAACAGACTTTGAAAATAAAACCTACGGCAGTCAGCACGTGCCATGCATGGGTTCAGCACAGACACAGAGGAGAAAGACACAGGGAAGGGACAGGGGGGAGATGGTGGAAAAAGACACATGGCAAGTTGCAAGTTGCCGATGCCTGTAATGAGCAGTGAAGTAGATGGAAGGAGAGGCTCGCAATGAGCGCCTTCACCTTTCGTCCTGATGGAATATATCCAAGTGTACTTAGGGAATTGGGTTCTGTAATAGCAAAAACCATTATATTACATTTTTCAAGATTCACTCAACACAGGGTCTATACCAGATGACTGGAGAAAAGCAGATGTGATACCTATATTTAAAAAGGGAGCAAGAGCAAATCCGGGGAATTATAGACCAGTGTGCCTCACTTCTTTAGTGGGAAAGCTTTTAGAAGGGATAATATACAAGAATATGTCTATTTGAACAGTAGGACTCAACATGGATTTATGAGGGATTCGTCATGTCAAACAAATCTAATTAGTTTCTATGAGGAGGTTAGTAGGAACCTAGATCAAGGCAACTCAGTGGATGTAGTCTTTTTGGATTTTGCAAACACTTTTGATACAGTGCCACATGGGAGACTATTGTGCAAACTAAGGGGTATAGGAATTGCAGTAAATATCTGCTCATGGATTGAGAGCTGGCTAAAAGACAGGAAGCAAAGGGTTGTTGTAAATGGACTAATGTGGTAAGTGGGGTTCCTCAGGGTTCAGTATTAGGTCCTCTACTTTTTAACATATTTATTAATGACTTAGAGATGGGTCTGTAAAGTAGTGTCTCCATTTTCGCTGATGACACAAACTTGTGCAAGGTAATTAAATCAGATAATGATGTACTTTCCCTTCAAAGGGATTTACATAAAATTGAGGAATGGGCATCTAAAAGGCAGATGAGATTTAATACGAATAAATGTAAAGTTATGCATCTGGGAAGGAAAAATAGCCATGCAATTTATAATCTTAATGGAGCAAATATAAGGGTATCAGATGCTGAAAGGGATTTGGGCGTACTTGTGGACAACCACCTAGGTAACAGTGCTCAAAGAAAAGCAGCAGCTGCAAAGACAAATAAAATATTAGCATGTATTAGGAAGGGTATAGAAGCAAGGGAAGCAAATATAATTCTGCCACTATACAAATCTCTAGTACGCCCTCATTTGCAATATGGAGTACAATTGTCGGCACCATAGAAATTTAGAACTGGAAAAGGTACAGAGGAGGGCAACAAAACTAATTAGGGGAATGGAGGGGCTAATTTATGAAGAAAGACTAACCAAATTAAGCTTATTTTTCTCTAGATAAAAGGCGTCTAAGAGGAGATTACATTATATAAATACATCCAGGGTCAGTATAAAGAATTGTTAAGGGAGCTTTTTCTGCCAAGAGGGTTTCAACTGACAAGAGGACACCCCTTAAGGTTAGAAGTAAAAAGATTCCACCTTAAATAAAGAAAAGGGTTCTTCACAGAAAGGGTGGTTAATCTGTGGAACTCTCTACCAGAGGAGGTTTTGACAGCGGATTCGATAGATAACTTTAAAAGGGGCCTGGAATTATTTTGAATTAAGAAGGGAATTCAGGGTTATCCTGGATAATTAGAGAGAGTGTATTGATCCACGGAGAAATCCGATCGCCAGTTTCTAGGGTCAGGAAGTAATTCATTTTTTTTCCCTTTGAGACGATTGGCTAAGTTTTACTTTCTGTTTGCCTTCCTCTGGATTATTTAATAATTAAAAAATAATAATAAATAAATAGTTGATTAATAATTAATTAACAATTAACAACTAATTAATTAATAACTAGTCCTCATATTGCAGATCAGAGGAGATCTTAAAAGGTTTGACTTGGACTGAAAGTCTTTTTTGAACCTTAATTACAATGTAACTATGTATAACATCACATTGAGTGGCAAACAGCATTGCCAGGCTTCAAATTTTATTGCCGTCATTTTTGATGGGCAAGTCGCTAGTGCAAATATATAAACCTTACATTTACCTAGTATATATATATATATATATATATATATATATATATATATATATATATACTGGATAAATGTTGTTTTTATTAATTTTACGTATTAATAATTCCATTATTTGGTTGACAGGCTGACATTAAAACCAAAGTCATTAATATGTGGTGCTGATGACAATGCTTGTGCAGGTTACAATTTTGCATTGAATTTTTTACATACAATTGCACCTGCATTGGCGGAAACAGTTTTTAACTGGGCATTGTTTACCCTTAAAACACGCAGGCACTACTCAATTTATGATATGTACAGGGGTAGAGAGGGTGGCATTATCGAGCATTACCACACAGTGGAACTAATTATAATACCTGAGATTTAGTAAAACACATGTAGACCTGAGTAGCGATAATGCACAATATGCATTGGTAGATCTCAGATTAACACATATCCTCCTAGCAAATTCCCCCACTGTGTTACTCTAATGATGGTGGCTCTGTTTTCTCCATGGTGTGTCATAAATTCCTGCAAGAGGTAGAGTATTTTGTTTCCACTTATCCCTTTTTTTTTTACTAATTGAAAATGTGAATTCTGTAAATAGTTAACAAAGTAAATGTCTGAGAACTTTGGAAATATTTTCAAATGATAATATCAATGCATTTTATTGTTCAATACATCACCAATACATGATTTGCATGTTTAATGTAAATATTTTGTTTGAATTCGTTATACCAAAACATACTGTATGTGTATTTTGTTACATGCACAAAACTATTTCAAGAAAAAAAACAACAAACAAGAAAAAAAAAAAACATTGCCATGGGTTGATCATCCATGAGGAATTTAAAATATTTTTATCAAATTTTGTTCAAAAATACAATTTAACTCAGCCTTGAAGTCTGTACATTATCATTGTGAATACAGTCATTTCTGCAATAGCATGAACCATCTCAGTGAGACAATTGTCAGATTCTTTGAATTATTACATATGCTATGGTTTAGCAAAAAGACACTATTACAAAGTCCTACAAACACAGCTTGACTGCAAGATGTGCAGCAACATGCTTCTACCTTTAACATCTACTAATATTTCATTAAAATATACTGTTTCCAAAGTTTTCACTTGGTCATTCAAGGCTTTTGCTAAGAAATTATTGTATAACTAAATTTGAACTAAAGTAATAGAAGATTTTTTTTTAAAGAAGAAATTCCAGTTTGATAATTTATTAACTTAAAATATATGCGCTGATCGGCTATAGCCAGTCTTAAAGGGCAGCTTTAGTACAAAATGATCTTTCATACATTTAGGCCCTCATTCTATTATCGGCCGTAGGAGATGCGGGGCCGCAAGGACTGGACGCAAGCTATTTGCCTAAGCTATTCCCTTCTGGCCGGGGATTCCGGCAGGCTTGCGGCCGGCGCCTTGCTATCCCTTGCGCGCCGGAGGAAAGCCTTTGATTTTAAACGGCCGCTAGAGTTTCGGACGTAAGAAAATCCTGGTTGCTATTCAATTGCTCCGGGAACCCTCTCTGCAAGGCTAAAACCGAGCCGCAGCTTACTTGTAGCAAAAAGGTCCCGCAGGCACACAATTAAGCACATTATAAAGCCATAATAAAGCCATCCTGCACTCTGAGGAGACTATAAAGTGATTGTAGGTGTTAGCATTAATAGCACAACATTCCCCTACACTAAAATCCGTAAATAAATGTTATTTTAATTTATGTCACATATCCATGTAAAAAGTCCAGAGGGCTTGGAGCACCTCAGACCCGCCCACGCTGCGGCCGGAAAATAAACAGTTAATGTAGTCTCGGATTTGGGCTGATGTGCAAGCTTGAGAGGGGGTTGCTATTAATCCTCATGTCCCCCATTATGATCCCTAGCATTTACAGAGCTTTACAGTGCCGTCTTGAATTTATTTTTGCATTTAAAGATTTCTGAGCTTACGGCCGATTGCAAGATATAAGGGGATAGCCTTGCGGCGCCGTATAATTGAATTGCAAGGTAACGGGAGCCCCGCAAGGAATCGCAGCTTTGCGGCCGATTTACGGCTGATAATAGAATGAGGCCCTTAGTATTTTATACATCATGGAAGTTTTTTTTCCCCATGGAAAATAAATTTGATTAATTAAGACAGGCAGATTAACAAAAAAACTCTCTCTGATTCCTTTGAGAGATAATTAATGAAAAAAATAATCAGAGTGTAAACTAAATTAAGTATACCGAGAGACAGGTGACATTAGTATAAGGATAGAGAATAATAAAGGGAATGGATGCACATTACACTGTGTCACTACAATAACTCTTTTGTGGCAGAGGTTAGGGACCCACTACTTACTCCCTAGCGATGTCTAAGCTAATCAATCCCTAAACTTTTAATCTACTCTTACTGCAATATGGACTAATTCCCATTGTCACCTGTGTTTTAAGTATAGAACAAAATCTTCTTAGTGCTTGATGACTAGTTCAGAGTTTAGAACAGGAGATGCCATGCAGCTTTACAGCCTTATTAAATTGCAATTCAGCAAATTCTAAAGGGCTCTATATAAGCACATAGCATAGTTTTTTTACAGAAGTTTTTAGTTAGTGAACTTCTATGCAAAAACAAGGTCTTCCCTTACTAAAAAATTCTGGAAAAAAATATGCTATGGGGTTATATAGAGCCCTTTAGTATTTGCCGAATTGCAATGTAATAAGGCTGTTAATGTCCACTATCAGTGAGGTATCTGATGTCATCACCCAGGGACAGACCTGTGTCTCAGTTTACTTAATTTAGTTTACACTGTGATTACTTTTTTGATAACCTTATCTCTCACAGGAATCATTAAATGTATGGATTAACCATTAATTACCTATAATGTATGGATTAACCATTAATTAGCTGTAATATATGAGGATTGTTTTTTCTCTTTGAAGGGTGAGGAAAAGGACTGTGCTACAAGTGTGTACCCAGGGATATCTTGTTTTGATAAAAAAAAAAATTCAATGTTTATTAATTACTTGTTTTAAATATTTAAAAAAGCTATTTTTTAACTACCGGTGTCTCAATCATGTTTTCCAGTTGTCATCAACTGTGTTATACTTTTATGATGTCATATCAAAGGGATGTTAACACCAGATACTAATAGTGTCTTTTTCTACATTTTTTATATGTACAATTCCCCAAGGACGCAATTGTAGTCAAAAGCGCAAATGACAAATGTAGCCAAATATATTATGGTTTCCAAATAGGACTCACAAATGGTTTACAGACTAGTTCTTAACACTGCAAAACACAATACAAACAAACTATTGGACTTTAAAGTATGAGGAAAGCAATGGAAGGCATTATAATTAATTTTACAAGAATCCCCAAGTAACAAATAGGCCTTAAAAGATATTTTGTTTTCTCGTATGTTGGAATGGTCATGCATATGCCAATATGAAAAGTGTGGCTGCCAGATGCGTAAACCAATTAAAGGCACACTACTTGATTAAATTGCAACACAAAAACATAAAACTGCTTGGCATATTAGCCTTTTCTTACTTACAGAGGCTCGAATTCCGACCTTAAAAATACAAAGATATTGTTATATTCATCTCACTCATCAGATGTAGATTGGGAAAATAAATAGTAGCCAGATTACACCGCCACATGACATATATTAAGTACCAGGGGAACAAACACCACACTAATTTACTCTAACCTATCAGGAAGGGGTGCAAACACACATGGAGCAACATCCAACTCACCTCTATCAGGGACAATCTCCACTAAGCCAATCCTGGAAAGTCCCTGATGGGCATGTGCCAAGATGTATACTCATTATCATTTGGTGAAATTACATCAAGTGTTTTGGTATCAATCTATTTATATTATCACCTGTCATATTGTTATCAGCCCTTCAGGGGAATGTTGATACTTCACAGTATCACAAATAGGATCTCTTGTGTATTAACCATATATTATTATATTACTATTATTATAATTATATGTATTCATCTATTGCACAGTAACTAGGGCTCATTAGTTTACTGATATAGGAATGTGACCCAAATGTAATGGATGTCGATGTCCCAAAACCAAAACCATTGAAAACACACTGACACAGTGATAACAATATAATAAAGCTTTATTTCATACACAGAGCACACTCAGAAAGGTACAAGACTGTGCATTAATATCATGGGTGTGGTGTGGACGGATCCAGGAAGGACAAGAGGCTTTTTGGAGAAAACGGTGATAATGTCATAGTCTAGTATAATTATGATGCATAGCACCTACCAGGGTCACATGTGGTCACTACACCATTGCAAGCGGAATCTGATGAAAAAAAGGATTATCAGAAGTCACTCCATTTAATCGAAGTAACCAGTAAGGTGCATAGCTCTTACTTCTGGTAATCATCTGCTTCCTTGAACAGATGCATAAACATCTGGGCTATCTCATCCAAACCAATTTCACACATACAGTGCATTCCTCAAACAAAAATCTGAAAAGAAAAGATAGTCGAATAAAAAAAGGAGGAGGAAGATTAAAAAAAAAGAAAAATATGCATGTACAGTACAGTGCTATATGCTGTAACTGTAACAATATAACAACTCACCTGATTTCCATCTGCAAGCTCATTACTAACCATTAGCTAGTTCTCAGGAGAACTCACTGGCCATGACCATTAATAATGATGTGTCATCTCACAATAAATATTTAGTTGTGACCAGCATCAGTGGCCCAGGTGTACTAGCACCTTCTCTATCTATTATTGTTAATCAACATTAATATCACATCCATCAGCTATACAGGTATTAGCACATGTTAAAGGATAATCATGATATCAGCAATACAGGAAAAATGCCCATTAATACGGAGCAGACACAAAGGTCAGCAGCCAGATTCACTGTTACTTACATCAGACACAAGGATCTGTTCTCATACTGATATTGAGGAGAGGATTGCATGCTTCACTAGCGCATGTATTAATGCTGGCTTTCATTAATATGCCATTGTGAGACTTTGTAAGTTCACCTACATAGCGGTATTAGTCTACATTTAAGCTAACAACAATCATGTCTTAGATATCTGGATATATGATAGCTTTAATATTGTGGGAGCTACATGTTAAGAGGGGGGGGGGGGGCTGTCTTTGAAGGAATGTCTATCTGAGAGGCACTAGGTATATCTTACAATTACTTAATTTCTTTGACAATACTTGCAGATGCAGAAGTTGCCTTCATGGACCTGAATTGTACCTAAAAACAAAAAAAAAAACAAAAAAAAGAAGCCCTGCAAAATAAGGCCTTAAACAGATAGGGACTACGGTATCTCTTCTCTACAGCATTCATCAGTGACTATCAATTGGTGAAATGTTGAACAGAAGCCTACGTGTTCACAGAGAAGAGGGTCATGGATGGGAAGTAGCCATCTGCATACAAAATATCACCCTGGGGACCAGAGCGGTGCATGGCATCTGCAGTCACTCTCTGTATTGTGCTCTGGTCTACCCCCATCCTAAGCAGCCTAGGTATGGTAGAATTCTGTCATTAGGTAGTGTCTCCTCTCCTCCCTATTTTGAAGTGCCAGGCTGCTCATGACCTCTGAGTGATTGGCAGAGATGCTGCCCTGGATCCCCTGCTGCATGACAACCAGCATCCCCCCTGAGCAACATAGCTTGCTGGACCCAAAAATGGAGATCCCTGCTGGGGGGGGGGCATTGCTGGGTGAGGAGGTGGCAGTGGTGTCCCAGTGGAGAGCGGCTGTGGCCCGGCTGGAGCCTGGCTCCATAGGGGTGATGGTGGTGGTGGGCCTGGTGGTGGGTGTGGGGGGCTGATGAACTGCTGGGGGGAGGAGGGGTGGCATGTCCCGATCATCACTCCAGTAGGAGGGGCCTGGTGATGGCTGTAGTCATTGGAGGAGGGGGACAGTGGGGTCAAATGTCACCTGTGTGGAATATGGTCCTGCAGGTGACCCCACTGCCCAGATGACGTCCTCCTCCTCATAACTAGGCCCTCAGCTCCTCTTCCTGCTCTGGTTCCTGATGGGTTCAGCCCCCACCTCTACCTCACTACTGCACCCAGACCTCCTGGAAGCTGGAAATGAGAAAAATAAAGGTATATGTGTTAATTATGTTGAATAATACATATTTTCATTCCAAACTGTCTGACCTGGATGATTCACTTAATTGTAACTATGACAAGCTATCATTTGCTAGATGTGATCTACTAATTTGTTCTTGATCTTGATTGTTCTTGGCTTCTAATGCTATCTTGATTCCGACTGCGGTCTGTAACTACGTACGCTGCAGTGGGCACACCCATGCATCGTCTCTATCAGTTGATTACTCATGTTGTGCCCATGAATGACAGTGATTTCTCAGCTTCATGGATATAATGATGCATGACTGATCCATCTATCCCTTGTTAACTCCATAGAGCTGACATGTCAGTGTCCTTGTTGGTGATCATGTACATGTGTAGTGTGTGATGTGCATGTGGGGGCATATTGGTTGATGGGATATTCACCTGACATAGTGGCTTAATCCTGCTGGTCAATTAGGCCTGAAGCTCCAGTACGAGCACCTGGCTCAGTAAGTCATTGAGCACCCTCTCCCACTCATAGTATCTCACAGTCACTTGGGGGCCACCACTTGATGCTGCGGCTTCTCTGGCCTCCTTGGCCATCATCCTTCACACCTTGGCCCTGATGTCATGAAAATGGTGATTGACGGACCTCACACCCCTTTCCGCTGTGCCCACTGCTGTGACTGTGGCCCCTAACTCCAGGGCCTAACCTCCCACCCCCCCCACTTGGATAGTGGGGCACTCACGGATGGCACAGAGGAGGACCACCATCTTCTTGTGACTGTAGATCCGGGCCTTTTGCCTGCCCCCAGCCTCTTGCCCTTCCAACTGTTCTCCCTCATCTGACCCTGAGGCCTGTTCCTCAACCGCACTACCATCCCCCCTCAGATCAGACCCCTTCCCCTCTGACCCTGAAGTTGATGTGCCTATTACTAAGGGAATCTGGCTACCCTCCACCTTTTCTCCTCCACTCTCCACCTCCTCTCCTTCACTCCCCACCTCCTTTCCTATACTCTCCTCCTCCTTTCCTCCACTCCCCACCTTCTCCTCTCCTCCACTCCCCACCTACTCTCCTCCACTCCTCACCTCCTCCACTCCCCACCTCCTCTCCTCCAGTTCTCCCCTCCTCTCCTCACCTCCTCTACACCATTCCCAAGGGCCACCTCTCTCTCATCTCTCCCTCCTCCTCGCCTCTCCTCCTATACTCCTCCCCACCTCTCCAGTCCTCTCACCTCCTCCCTCCATAATTATCCCAATTATATGGTATAGGGTGGAGTGTATAAGGTGTGGTGTGTGTATGTAGTGACCTAGCTATATGTGTATCTATGTGTGTTATTTACTCTATGTGTAATCAGTAAATATGTGTAATCCAAGTTTAAGTGTAAAATCATTATTAGAATAAAATAAAAGAATAAAACCTTAATAACCTGCTCTGAAAACTCAGCTACTCTCTCTCTATCACTGCTCAAACCACCAACCCCCGGGACTACAATCTACAACACAATCAACGCATGGGCATGTGGAACGCAGCTTTATAATCTCTCTCTTTCAATCATTTTCCTCTAACCCGCTTTCTATTGGCTCTGAGGCCTGTGTCACACTCTGTAATTATGGGATTGGATTTTAACTGTGGATGGCATCTAGTCCAGCCCACTAAAAGCTTGCGGCCGCTTGAAAGGTTAACGGTCTTGAGGCTTCGGACATGTACTTGCGGCCCTGTTCAATTTAATCAATCTGTAACTGTTGCAAATTTGCTTGGAATTCAATGAGGCCAATAGTTTGCTTTATGTTTTCTTTAACATATTAGGACAGAGGAGGAGAAAACAACCCCACACTGTCAATATACAAGGAATACCTATTAGCTGGCAGAATATACAGATTGGTTAAAACGTTATCTACATTTAGTGTTTTTGCACCGACCCTTCAATGTCCCGAGTATCTCCCAGTTCAGCCGTATTTACCAGGTCTACAATCTTGTCAATAATGGGCTAATATGGATACTTTTTTCAGTTGCTAACAGCACAATTTCACATCATTAATATCTACTAACCCTTTCCTGTTTCAAGGCTCAAGGCTTTGCTAGCTATTTTAAGCATAACATTGAAAACATTTGTCATGAATTCTTATCTCATCATGGCTCACACATTCCCTCCTCTCAATTAACTGAGAACAAACAGCATTCTCCCTTCCCCAATCCCACAGGCACTATGCACTCATCAAACCTTGTAACAGAGGTCACAGTCTTGAGTCTTTTATAAACCTCCCACCTTACTACCTATAGTCTCTGGATTCTATTCCATCACAGGTTATGCCTCTACCACACTAATCCCTGCTCTCACACATCTCTTCAACTTTTCCCTAAATACTGGCACATTTTTATCTTCTCTAAAACATGCAATAATTATACCATTATTCATTCTTAAGAAACCCTCATCTGACTCTGATGTTGCATCTATACGCCAGTTTCTCTCTATTTATTTCCTTTAACTCCCTTCATGATACCTTTCAATCCTGCTTTCGGCCCCAACACTCCACTGAGACAGCTCTCACAAAAATCACTAATAACTTGCTCACCACCAAGTCAAATGGTCACTTTTAAATTTTAATTCTTCTGGATCTCTCTGCTACCTTTGACACAGTTAACCACCATCTTCTAATCCAAACTCTCTGCTCCTTCAGCATCCGAGACACTGCTCTCTCGTGGTTCATTTCATATCTACAAAATCAAACATTTAGCGTCTCCTTCTCTGGTACCTCTTCTTCTCACCTTCTGTCTTTTGGCATACCCTTTCTTTCCGAGGCCCCTTTCTCTTCTCCATTTATACATTCTCACTTGGTACTGTAATAAAATAATTTGGATTTCAGTATCAACTCTATGCAGATGACACTCAAATCTAATTCTCAGTGCCATATCCCGCCCCCCCCTCTCTTTTAACACGTGTTTCCAACTGCCTCTCAAAAATATCCTCCTGGATGTCCGCCCACCACTTCAAACTCAACATGTCCCAAATGAATTCCTCCGCCTTTACATTGTAAGTCGGCAAGTTTTCAATCTTGCAAGGTGTTTTTGAGAAAGCACTATGGATACTGAATTCTAAGCTCAAAGATATGTGCCTCCATCCTTTGCAATGTCTTAATGTTACTATTGTTTTTTGCCTTGAACTTAAATTAAAATAAATGAAAAATAATAAAATTCCCACTTTCTGGTCTACAAAAAGCCCCTTACCTCCAACTCTAATTCGACCTCTACACATAAACCTTGAATACTACACAGCCACACTTTCCAGACACCAAATCTATTCAGCAATGCTGCATAAGCAAAACAAAGACATTTCCACTGGATGAACTACCTTCAAAGTCAATCCCTTCCCCCAGCAATGGGGCCACCATGGGCACCAAAAAATACAAAAAAAAAGGTGTCTCACTAAAAGTGTAATTATTTATTTAAACATCTTGTTCTGTCTTTGTGTTTATCTAGTTCTCAGGTTCTTCATTTCTTTTCTGTGCTCCTCTGAATATACAGTGTTCCAACATAGCCCAATTGCCTAATTACATTTCCTTCTTAGAATGGCTGTTCTTTCTCAATTCAACAGTAAGGGACTGATTTCAAATTTCTTCATTCTGAATTTTGCACTCCATTTAGTGGTCGCTGATGCACCTTAGTATTTACTGAATGTAAAACATGACATGAACTTTTAGGATTTATGAAAACACTTTATTTTAACATTTTATTTCTCAATTATTTGGTAACAATATTCTCTTTATTTCTGCCAAGATTTCTGTACAGTTGACATACAATGGGTTTTTAAAGCCGTGCATTACATTTAATTTGGGAATAACTTGTGTTTTGTAGTTACAATGTTTCATCTTGTCTCATTTTTTTCCAACACCAATGTAGAAACTTTACACTCCTGAATTTAAATAAACATTTGCTGCCATACTCCTTCAATGTAGCATTACTATACCAATGTATCATGTTTATAGAATTAAGCAGAGAAAATACCTATACAATCAATTATTTAATTATCTAATGCAGTGATATCAGTATTGGATGAAAAATGATAGGAAGGTATAGGATCTTGTCATCTTCCCACTCCCTCTATCTGACCACTCTCCCCTAACCTGCAAAATCACCAATCCTTCCACTCACTGTCCTTCTTCGATCCCCACCACAAGAACCTACAGAATCACTTCACCCACAACAATTACCCATTGTGCCACAACCCCTTTCTCACCACCCTGACATTACCACCTCCTAGTACAACAAGATACTAACTTTAACCCTATTTTCTTGCCCCCACTACCACAGGCTGAGTCCCTTTCTCTTATCCACAATCATGGCACTGTAAGCAAACACACTACATCCAGAGGTGATCCCACACTGCTGAACAACTATGGAGAAAATCTTGCGCTTCTATTTCTGTGACCTCAATTTTGCAAAACAACACTACTTTTCACATCAACTTTGTCCTTCAACTTCAAATGTAAGTTCCCTGCATTTAACACTATCCTCTTCTCACCTCATACCCCTTTCTGTCTCACAGCTGTAGTCTTTGCCAGCCACATTAAAAAAAGAAATTGATAACATTCTACACAAGCTCTCTTCTCAATGTGGCTTAAACACATCTTTCTCTCAACAAAATTATAACACCCAGAATGTTGCCTTCCCCAATCCTAACATGGGCTTCTTTGACCCTGTTACTAAGGATGAACTCTCTGGTCTCATTTTACAACCTGTCAACTTGATCCTATTATATCACCACCAATCCCTCCCCTCTCTACCTCAATTATCCCAGCTATCACACATCTATTCAACCTCCCCCTAAACACCAGCAAGATTCCATCAACTTTAAAACATGCCATAAGTACAGCCATTCCTAAGAAACCCAGCTTCTGCATCTAACTATCTCTTTAATTTCCTTGACTTCAAAACTGCTTTAGAGATTCATCTACAACCTCCTAATCCAATTCCTTTCCTTCAACTCCTTTCTAGATCCCAATTCAATCTGCCTTCCAGCCCAAACACTCCACAGAGACAGCTCTCACACAGGTCACTAATAACCTGCTCATCACCAAGTAAGACGTCCACTTCTTTATTATAATTCTTGTTGATCTCTCTGCTATCTTTGATACAGGTGACCACAATCTTTGTATTCAAATATCTATTACCAAGGCATCAGCACTCTTATGGTTCACATCCTATCTAGAAAATTTAACATTTAGTGTATTCTTCTCTGGCACCTTCTCTGGCACATCTTCTTCCCTGCTACCTCTGACTGTTGGCCTACCCCAATGATCAGTCCTAGGACTCATCCTCTTCTCCATCTATACATCCTCCCTTGGTACCCTAATACAATTTTGGATGTCAGTATCAACTATATGAAGATGACATTCAAATGTACTGCTTATAACCAAATCTTTACCCCTCTCTTCTAGCACATGTTGCTAACTGCCTCTCAAGCATATCCTGCTGGATGCTTCCCGTCAAGTCAAAATCAACATTCCCATCTCTCAGGCCTGTTGTCTTTGGTTCTATTGGACCCTGTCCTCTCTTTCATTCCTCACTTGCAATTAATAAAAAAATTCATATAATTTCCAAAATGTTTAAACCATGTCCCTATCTTACACAAGACACAATCAAAATGAAAATTTATTCTCTCATCATATCTCGCCTCAACTACTGCAATTCGATATTTGCTGGCCTCCACATCACCAATCTGCCTCGACTCCAGTCCATAATGCAAGCCTCAGTTAGACTCAATCAACCATACTCAACTGTCAGTATTTGCAGCACCTCTCTGTCATCCACAGTGGATTCCCATTACCTTCAGAATATAATTTTAAATCATGATCCTAACATATATAATCATGTACCCCCTTATATGTCTGCCATCATCTCAAAATATTCCTCCACCACCCTATTAACTCTTTCTTCTTCTTTTGTAAGCTCTTTTCAATACTGCTTTAAGTACTTTTCTCAAGATGTACTTACTCTGTGGAACTATTTGCCTAGCTCCATCAAAAATTCAAAACTCATGGAAAAAGGCATAAAGAAGCTTATCACTTTCAGTCTTAATATGCATAATTGTATACTCTACCTCATAAAATTGTTCACACAAAATCTACAGTGTAACACTCAACCACCTCTACTTGCATCAAGCTCCTGCATTAATAATTTACATATTGCATCATTGAGATAAAGTCCCCAAGCTTGGATCATTGGTATTGTAGAGAAAGGAAACCGATTAGCTTGCACCACTGAAAAAACACATTATTGAGGTTGCTCCAAAAGGAGCAGGAGCTAGTGATAATAGCAGTGCAGTCAGAGTGCACTGTGCTAGACAGGAATATCAAATAAATCAGAAATACATACAGAGAGATTAAATTTAACAAGCCCACAATTTTAACCATAAACCATGAACCGTAAACCATGCAACCAAAACAGTAAACCATGCAATTGTATGTAGCATTTCAGAGCATGATCATGATTAATTAAGCAAGGCTGTAACTAACGATTTAGAAACATTTAATAGTAACTGAGAACATCATCATTATTTCAGTAAAACATGGAGGTTAAATGTCAATAAATTAGCGTTTAGAGGTCCGATATGTGATCAGACTCGCAATCAGGCAATGTGCAAAAAATTAAAATTAAATGTCGATACTGTTTTAGTCAATGTGGGTAGCCTGATTTGTATCAACTCATTGATTCCCGAGATTAATATAACAAAGAAATGAAACATGAATAACAATAATTTTTGATTGCAGATTTGCGAGCTTGAGAACTGTTGTACAATTAATTCTAATGTCTTTCATCTCTTCCCCATCTTTTAAAGTACAGTATTGATTTTTTATTTGCATTTTCAGTGCTACGAACAGGTGTTTTACCCACTTGCGGGTCCTATCTGGTACTTGTAGTATTTTCTTCCACATTTGCCATTTAATGGTGTGAAATCATTTGCGGGCTTGAGGAATTATAGCAATTGAATAGTGATTTGCGATTGTAATACAGGCTTGAAAGATCAAAGGCTTAGATGGGTTGGAAGTTAGTATTTTGGCAACCACAGTGATTTTCAGCCTGTAAGGTTGTTTATGGCTTGTTAAAAGACGCCAATTGAATAGCAAATTAGTTAACGGGCTACATTATGGGATCCAGTAACAAATAATTGCTCGATTGAATAGGGGCCTTAGTATTTGTCTATATCTTTGTAATTTGCTTATTGTACCCATTGTACTTTAGTCTACTTTGTAAATAGTACTTTGAAAAATGTTAGTGCGTTATAAATGAAGAGTAATAATAATATATGTGGTCACTATTGGACTCTGGGGGCCACAGAGAATCCCCACTTTTATATGCCCTGAACCACCCAAATCCCTTTCAACCTTAACCTTCTCATAATACATTGTACTGTATTAACAAGGACTGTTGCAATAAAAGTTTATGAGAGAGAGTTCCCAATGTTATTTCCCATAGACTGCAGGCATGATTTTGATTGGCCCATTCAATATTCCTAGGCTGGTAGGCCCTCTGTGATTGAGTCACTCTGGAGCCTGGGGATACAGAAAGCTGGATCTGCTTTTCATTCAAACAGACCAAAAACATTGTGGATTTGGTCTGGAGTAAACTAACAGTCACTTACCTTTTGTGTAAAAGACTATAATCTCATGTTTATTGTGACTTACTGCATCTCACTGTATCATGAAGTGTAGCTACACTACCAACTCATATTCTTATGATTAGCGTTATACATCCATGTATTTACTCCAATTGTGGCTTATCATAAGAATCCAAATACTGAGAGTTTCACTGCCCTTTACATGTATTATATTTACCACTCTATATTGCCTTTTTTATGTTTTTTTCACATGTTTTCACTCAGTGATTCTGTGATACTATAAATAGTATAAGCCAAGACCTGAACATGAGTTTTTATTCCTTTTTTGTACTCTGTTTTACTGTATATTACCACCCCTGTACTATAACCTTCCGCACATGTATATTATTGTGGCGTCCTGATGTATTTATATGAGCCTACACCAAAGAACATGCTTTACTGTCCACCATGTGATGCCCTAACATGGTTACTGTACAACAGTTTGAGACAGTTTCATTACCCTTCTATTTTTTCCCCAAAAGTTAGCTACCAAAAACCTGGCCATCAAAGTAGCAAATGCACTCCAAAGTGGGTGGAGCCCTCTAGGTGGTATTTTCTTTCCCAGGGGGCAGATTCCATCTGAGTTGTTCACCATAATTCAATTAGTGTAGCTAGTGTACTGATTGGTTCTTCTACACATAGGTGGGGATTTCAAACATTCTAAACTTTCTTTTCATTGCATTGTGGGCTGTTCCCCACCAGTTTATTCTGTATAAATACCTGTTCATTTTCCCCAAATAAGTATTTTTCGGTTTGGTAGTGCATAAATAAGGTGTCCTGTGATTCTTGAGTAATGGCTTCCTGAGCTAATCACTTAAAGGTATTTGGATTCCTCTCCTGGTCCTACCCTGAAGAAACCTACATCTACTCCTGCTGTATCTTGATGGTGATATCCTGCTAGGTCCTATGTTTAAAGAGACCCACATCTGTTCTTGCTGCTGTGTTCCTAATTTCCCCACGTGGTTCCTGACCTGCAGGAGAAACTAGGTGCTGAGATTTCCAGAACCCTGGCAATTTAGAGGTGTTCCAGTAAGCAGTAGGCAGGAAGGTTTTGGGTTGCACCTGGCCCCTGGGTTGCGACTAATGATGTCGCGAACATAAAATTTTCGGTTCGCGAACCGCGGACGCAAATTTCACCAAATGTTTGCGAACGGGCGAAACGGGCGAACCGCCATAGACTTCAATGGGCAGGCAAATTTCAAAACCCACAGGGACTCTTTCTGGCCACAATAGTGATGGGAAAGTTGTTTCAAGCGGACTAACACCTGGACTGTGACATGCCGGAGGGGGATCCATGGCAAAACTCCCACAGAGTTTGATGCAGAGTCTGTTTTTAAGCCATAAAGGGTATACATCACATAACATTACTAATATGTTTGGAATAACATGCTTTAAAACATCAGGTATGATGTTGTATCGATCAGGTAGTGTGTTTTGTGGATCACTATTTACGTGATTTAGTACAGAATTTGCCCTCATATATACAAGATACTAATGATATCCTAAAACAATTGGAACACCTAACAGTACCAAAAGACACTTGGCTAGCAACCATTGACGTTGAAGCACTATATAGCAGCATACCTCATAAATATAGCATTGAAGCAGTGAAACAATTCCTGAGTACAAAAAGTACGAATCTGAGGGAATTTAATAATTTCATCACTCTACTCTTAGAGTATGTCCTAAAACATAATTTCTTTTTGTTTAATGACAAATGGTTCCATCAGATAAAGGGAACCGCAATGGGTACCCCTTGTGCCCCTAGCTATGCGAACCTTTTTTTAGGGTGCTGGGAGGAAAAGATCTTCTCAGACCCAGATATGGAACTTCTTTTTGTACATGCAATGATTTGGCGTCGCTATATAGACGACATCTTTGTAATCTGGGATGGTACTAAACTTGAGTTTGAAACCCTTATGAATTCATTAAACAAAAATGAGATGGGTTTGAGATTTACACACGAAATCCACAGATCAGAGATTTCATTCCTAGACTTACTCATCCAAAAAGATGATGAAGGAAATATCTCAACTACCACATTCAGAAAAGAGACAGCTGCAAATACGCTACTATTGTGGGATAGTCAACATTTTGAGCCCCTGAAGAAAGGTATACCTAAGGGACAATACTTAAGAATTAGGAGAAACTGTAGCTCAGAAACTCAGTTTAAAATTGAAGCAGATAAATTAAAACAGAGATTTCGAGAGCGAGGATATTCAAATAAATGCCTAAAGAAAGCATTTCAACATGCATTGAGTTGCAACAGAACAGAGTTGCTAAATAAACCTTATAGGAAAAACATTCAAACATCAGACAATACATATCCTAGATGTATCATGACATACGGGTACGAGTCCGCCTCAATGAAAGATATTATATCCAAACACTGGCACTTATTAAGAAGTGATGAGGACCTGGTAGACATACTCCCACAAAAAATACCAATTACATACCGAAGGGGAAAAAATCTTAAAGATACACTAGTACATAGCTTCTTTAAAGAGAAAAAACATAACAATACATGGCTCAATCCCCCACTGGGATGTTTTAGATGTGGGAACTGTAAATTTTGCAGATACATCAAACCCACAAAAATATATGAACATCCATCCAGTGGGGAAAGATATGTCTTAAAAGACTTCTCAAATTGCTGTACTACAAATGTAGTTTATGTGGCTACGTGCCTTTGTAAAAAGATCTACGTAGGGAAGACGCGACGCCAACTGCGAAGACGCATTGGTGAACATATCTATTCTATTAAGAAAGATCTTGACACCCCTCTAGCACGCCATGTTAAAATGATTCACGGTGGAAATAGTGAAGTTTTAACGTTCACAGCTCTTGAGAAAGTCTACCAAGGCCCCAGACAGGGTGACCTAGATAAAAAACTTCTCCAACATGAAGCAAAATGGATCTACAAATTAAAAGCTTTATCCCCTAAGGGATTAAATGAAGGATTTACATTCTTACCCTTCATTTAAATAGGTATGCTAAAGGAGAACCCTCTCATAAGAGTCAACATCACTCATTAATTGCCAAGTTCTAGGTAGGCCCAAATTTTTCATTTCATTCTAGCTATAGTTTAGGAGTACCGCTCTATCTAAGTATAATTAATCCTCTTAAGTTTTTACAATCAAGAGGAATTATAGTCAAGTCTTGTCCCCTCTTTGGATTCACATTCACATGACAAGCACTTATTTATGGTGAACACTTAGGTATATTCACCCATTCCTACCCTTTTTCAATTTTTTTGGAGAGAGTCAATCTCTTATTTAACACACATAAAGGGGTTGAGTCTTTTCCCCCCTTTTCCCTATTTCTTCAAGTTTTTATGGAAGATTTTTCACTTTCCACTTATGTGATTCACATCTTTAATTTTCACTTTATAGGTTGTCATATATTTCTCCCAGCACTATTATTGTCTCTTTAATAAATATTATTAGGTTTTAATAGACCTTTCTGGTAACTAGAGGATTATTATTCCTCCTTTATTAATAAGTTGGTCACACAAGAATGATTTTTATCAACACAATCCCTTCACTATATAAAGCACTGCTTTAGAGAGGGGGCCTGCTCCTACCTTCATCTATCTAGGATAATATACCCATTCCTTATATGTGCCCTTATGAATAACATGGGCTATTTATTTCACACTCGCTCTCTTTATATATATAACGTTATTAACATCCCCTAAACTCCTATCTGCGCATCTACTAGATACTTGCATAACAACATAGCGCTATGCGCCTCCGGAATCTACTGCGCATGTCCGAATAATGCCAATTGGTTGCCGTAGCTACGGCAGCGTTTAAAAGAGGGCCAGACGGCTCAGTGTTCTTTCACCTTGACAAAGACGTCTGATGATGTCGAAACGCGTCGGCCTTTGATGACGTGGCATGCCTTACAGCTAAGGGCACGCCGGCGTCACTTCTACTAACAGTACTGTATTTTAGAAATCTAGAGAATGTATGCTTACCCTCCCTGTCCGTTTCCAAATGTGTGAATGCTGTTACTTCCATATGAGATAGACTTTGCAAAATTTTGACAGAACATAGAGTGGGAGATAACCTGCTGGATATCATTTATTTTAGTATCTCTGTCTTCCACATCATGCTGATCCCTGCAATGGGATATAAACACAATACAAGTGTATCGTTATAAAGAGGATTTTTTTTTTTGTTTTTTTGTTGGGAGGACATTAACTATATCCTACCCCGATTAGGCACAAGAGACAGCAATTCCTGTGATTAAATTGTGGCATGTTTACAAGACAGATGAAGACATAATGCTCAGACTTGTGGAAAACAACTGATACACCATCCAAACAAAGTCCTCTAGAAGCCCAATACAGCATGTATTAGAAATATATTTTAAGCTATTTTTGAAATTCCACACTGTGAACCCTAGAAAACAAGGGTCAGTGTTGTGAATCCACTTTGTGAATCCTAACAAATTAGGGTCATCTCTATGGCATTTATTTAGCAGCATCATATCCACTAACTCTTATTGCATGTTAATTGTGTTTACATGTATAAAGACAGGACATACTAAATTGGATAAGCTATTCACCATCCCCTTGAAGTACTGTTAGGTGTGAACCACTTACCCCTCTATTAAGAGTCCAAAATAATACCAAACGGGTAAAGTTTCACACATTAGATAGCCCATTTTAACTTTTTTTCTCCAATCCGGGATTTTTTAATACCTTATTGTTTTTAAAGTTTATCGCCGTTGTTATCCCTTACTAATAAAAATTCTATTTTTAAACTTTTACATCCCAACTTGTATACATACTAGAAAATGTGTGGGTAGCAAATACCTTGGGAACTTAGCATTCCTATAATACTTTGATTCATAGACTAGTGGTTCAATCCACACAAAGGAAGCACCAGAAAATAATTGTTACAATTAATATTATTTTATCATTTGGCACAAAGGACTAGCACTCTATTGTAAAAGATTTATATCCCAAGACAAACCCCTTCTTTGTTCAATATGACTAATATTCCTATCCATAATATGGACATTGAATGTCTCCTGAAAGAAGCTGAAGAAAGCTTCAGCGGAAATCCACAATCAATAACTGAAGGTACTAAAGATATAAGAAATACCTATGGAGATCTTCTAAAAGTAATGAGAAAGCAAGTACGGTCAGTATGGGAAATAAGTAGTTTACAAAACTATCTTAAGAACAAGTATGTTCCCAGAGGCCTAAGACTACATCTTAATCCTGCAATAAATTTGAGTGATGAAACTTTTGTAAATAAATGGAAAGAAATCCTTTTAAAATGCTCATCTGAATTAATCAGTCTAATTATTGAGACAGAAAAGCATAATCTAGAATTGCTAAAACCTAAGATTATATTATGTCAGCAGGAATTCAACAAACAAAGTGACTCTACAGAGTATGAGCTATTATGCAAAAAATTAAATGACAATATTGATAGATTCAAAAGAGACATAAAAGACCGTAAACAGAAAAAATTCTTAAGAGATAAAACGGATTTTCAAACAAATAGGATTTTTAAGAAATTTCCCACTTCTATACCGATGCAAAGAAATTCGGACATAAGCTCCTCAGATTATGACAATTCAGACATAGATGAACATTCTATCCATAGCTCAAGAGGCAGGCGACCTGGTATGCACTATAGAAGGGAAGCATATAACACAAGAAAATTTGCACAGACTAGAATGCCAAAAAAATACAATAATGAAGGTTTTTTAGAGGAAAGCCAGTTCCCGGTGAAAGGCCCAGAGAGGAGGGACCTAAGGAAAAAGAACTAAAGACTGAGAATAAGCTCAATAGTGGTCCTATAAAAGACCAGAGTTTGAAAATTATCAATTTATCAGACTTTACCATAAACAATGACCACGAATCAGTACTAAGAAAAGGCCTGAGTTTTGTTCCAACATCAAGATCTGACAAATTCACTCACATTAAGGATATAAATCTTTTTGCTCGGAAATTGGCCCTTCAAAAATTCTTTAAAAACAAACAAGATAAAGAACATATGAAGCTAGGTATAAATAAAGAAGATATTGAAACCTTCAAACTCCTAATGTCTTTGCTAGAAGAAAATGCCTCTTTCGAGCTAGGTAAAACACATGAGAAAATAAAAATATGGAAGAATAAAAGTTGTTTCACACCCTTTTTAAAGGAATACTCTAATATCTGGGTTTTCCTACAACAGGTAACAAATGATATAGAAAGTTTAGATTTTAAAAAACTGGAAAAAACTTTCAATTTGACTAAAAAGGAATACCAAGCCCTTGAGGAACTCAAGTCATGTAAGGATATTCAAATTAAGCAAGCAGATAAAGGGGGTAATCTTGTAATACTGAGCAACGTTGAGTATATAAGGATGTGTAATAGAATTTTGGATGATAGAGTCACTTATGAAGTACTAATGAAGAACCCAAATCTTGAATATAGACTATCTTTAAAGTCTATATTAGAAAAAGCTAAAATGGAAAAGATTATTGATGAACAAACATATACTTTTCTCTTACCAAAATTCCCCAGTATCTCGACCTTCTATGCACTACCAAAAGTGCACAAGCAAACAGTGCCTATCCCAGGTAGGCCTATAGTGTCTGGAACGGGAAACCTGTCATCCAATGCCAGTATTTTTGTGGATCACTATTTACGTGATTTAGTACAGAATTTGCCCTCATATATACAAGATACTAATGATATCCTAAAACAATTGGAACACCTAACAGTACCAAAAGACACTTGGCTAGCAACCATTGACGTTGAAGCACTATATAGCAGCATACCTCATAAATATAGCATTGAAGCAGTGAAACAATTCCTGAGTACAAAAAGTACGAATCTGAGGGAATTTAATAATTTCATCACTCTACTCTTAGAGTATGTCCTAAAACATAATTTCTTTTTGTTTAATGACAAATGGTTCCATCAGATAAAGGGAACCGCAATGGGTACCCCTTGTGCCCCTAGCTATGCGAACCTTTTTTTAGGGTGCTGGGAGGAAAAGATCTTCTCAGACCCAGATATGGAACTTCTTTTTGTACATGCAATGATTTGGCGTCGCTATATAGACGACATCTTTGTAATCTGGGATGGTACTAAACTTGAGTTTGAAACCCTTATGAATTCATTAAACAAAAATGAGATGGGTTTGAGATTTACACACGAAATCCACAGATCAGAGATTTCATTCCTAGACTTACTCATCCAAAAAGATGATGAAGGAAATATCTCAACTACCACATTCAGAAAAGAGACAGCTGCAAATACGCTACTATTGTGGGATAGTCAACATTTTGAGCCCCTGAAGAAAGGTATACCTAAGGGACAATACTTAAGAATTAGGAGAAACTGTAGCTCAGAAACTCAGTTTAAAATTGAAGCAGATAAATTAAAACAGAGATTTCGAGAGCGAGGATATTCAAATAAATGCCTAAAGAAAGCATTTCAACATGCATTGAGTTGCAACAGAACAGAGTTGCTAAATAAACCTTATAGGAAAAACATTCAAACATCAGACAATACATATCCTAGATGTATCATGACATACGGGTACGAGTCCGCCTCAATTAAAGATATTATATCCAAACACTGGCACTTATTAAGAAGTGATGAGGACCTGGTAGACATACTCCCACAAAAAATACCAATTACATACCGAAGGGGAAAAAAATCTTAAAGATACACTAGTACATAGCTTCTTTAAAGAGAAAAAACATAACAATACATGGCTCAATCCCCCAATGGGATGTTTTAGATGTGGGAACTGTAAATTTTGCAGATACATCAAACCCACAAAAATATATGAACATCCATCCAGTGGGGAAAGATATGTCTTAAAAGACTTCTCAAATTGCTGTACTACAAATGTAGTTTATGTGGCTACGTGCCTTTGTAAAAAGATCTACGTAGGGAAGACGCGACGCCAACTGCGAAGACGCATTGGTGAACATATCTATTCTATTAAGAAAGATCTTGACACCCCTCTAGCACGCCATGTTAAAATGATTCACGGTGGAAATAGTGAAGTTTTAACGTTCACAGCTCTTGAGAAAGTCTACCAAGGCCCCAGTCAGGGTGACCTAGATAAAAAACTTCTCCAACATGAAGCAAAATGGATCTACAAATTAAAAGCTTTATCCCCTAAGGGATTAAATGAAGGATTTACATTCTTACCCTTCATTTAAATAGGTATGCTAAAGGAGAACCCTCTCATAAGAGTCAACATCACTCATTAATTGCCAAGTTCTAGGTAGGCCCAAATTTTTCATTTCATTCTAGCTATAGTTTAGGAGTACCGCTCTATCTAAGTATAATTAATCCTCTTAAGTTTTTACAATCAAGAGGAATTATAGTCAAGTCTTGTCCCCTCTTTGGATTCACATTCACATGACAAGCACTTATTTATGGTGAACACTTAGGTATATTCACCCATTCCTACCCTTATTCAATTTTTTTGGAGAGAGTCAATCTCTTATTTAACACACATAAAGGGGTTGAGTCTTTTCCCCCCTTTTCCCTATTTCTTCAAGTTTTTATGGAAGATTTTTCACTTTCCACTTATGTGATTCACATCTTTAATTTTCACGTTATAGGTTGTCATATATTTCTCCCAGCACTATTATTGTCTTTTAATAAATACTATTAGGTTTTAATAGACCTTTCTGGCAACTAAAGGATTATTATTCCTCCTTTATTAATAAGTTGGTCACACAAGAATTATTTTTATCAACACAATCCCTTCACTTTATAATGCACTGCTTTATAGAGGGGGCCTGCTCCTACCTTCATCTATCTAGGATAATAGGTTGTCATATATTTCTCCCAGCACTATTTTTGTCTCTTTAATAAATATTATTAGGTTTTAATAGACCTTTCTGGTAACTAGAGGATTATTATTCCTCCTTTATTAATAAGTTGGTCACACAAGAATGATTTTTATCAACACAATCCCTTCACTATATAATGCACTGCTTTAGAGAGGGGGCCTGCTCCTACCTTCATCTATCTAGGATAATATACCCATTCCTTATATGTGCCCTTATGAATAACATGGGCTATTTATTTCACACTCGCTCTCTTTATATATATAACGTTATTAACATCCCCTAAACTCCTATCTGCGCATCTACTAGATACTTGCATAACAACATAGCGCTATGCGCCTCCGGAATCTACTGCGCATGTCCGAATAATGCCAATTGGTTGCCGTAGCTACGGCAGCGTTTAAAAGAGGGCCAGACGGCTCAGTGTTCTTTCACCTTGACAAAGACGTCTGATGATGTCGAAACGCGTCGGCCTTTGATGACGTGGCATGCCTTACAGCTAAGGGCACGCCGGCGTCACTTCTACTAACAGTACTGTATTTTAGAAATCTAGAGAATGTATGCTTACCCTCCCTGTCCGTTTCCAAATGTGTGAATGCTGTTTCTTCCATATGAGATAGACTTTGCAAAATTTTGACAGAACATAGAGTGGGAGATAACCTGCTGGATATCATTTATTTTAGTATCTCTGTCTTCCACATCATGCTGATCCCTGCAATGGGATATAAACACAATACAAGTGTATCGTTATAAAGAGGATTTTTTTTTTTTTTTTGGGAGGACATTAACTATATCCTACCCCGATTAGGCACAAGAGACAGCAATTCCTGTGATTAAATTGTGGCATGTTTACAAGACAGATGAAGACATAATGCTCAGACTTGTGAAAACAACTGATACACCATCCAAACAAAGTCCTCTAGAAGCCCAATACAGCATGTACTAGAGATATATTTTAAGCTATTTTTGAAATTCCACACTGTGAACCCTAGAAAACAAGGGTCAGTGTTGTGAATCCACTTTGTGAATCCTAACAAATTAGGGTCATCTCTATGGCATTTATTTAGCAGCATCATATCCACTAACTCTTATTGCATGTTAATTGTGTTTACATGTATAAAGACAGGACATACTAAATTGGATAAGCTATTCACCATCCCCTTGAAGTACTGTTAGGTGTGAACCACTTACCCCTCTATTAAGAGTCCAAAATAATACCAAAACGGGTAAAGTTTCACACATTAGATAGCCCATTTTAACTTTTTTTCTCCAATCCGGGATTTTTTAATACCTTATTGTTTTTAAAGTTTATCGCCGTTGTTATCCCTTACTAATAAAAATTCTATTTTTAAACTATTACATCCCAACTTGTATACATACTAGAAAATGTGTGGGTAGCAAATACCTTGGGAACTTAGCATTCCTATAATACTTTGATTCATAGACTAGTGGTTCAATCCACACAAAGGAAGCACCAGAAAATAATTGTTACAATTAATATTATTTTATCATTTGGCACAAAGGACTAGCACTCTATTGTAAAAGATTTATATCCCAAGACAAACCCCTTCTTTGTTCAATATGACTAATATTCCTATCCATAATATGGACATTGAATGTCTCCTGAAAGAAGCTGAAGAAAGCTTCAGCGGAAATCCACAATCAATAACTGAAGGTACTAAAGATATAAGAAATACCTATGGAGATCTTCTAAAAGTAATGAGAAAGCAAGTACGGTCAGTATGGGAAATAAGTAGTTTACAAAACTATCTTAAGAACAAGTATGTTCCCAGAGGCCTAAGACTACATCTTAATCCTGCAATAAATTTGAGTGATGAAACTTTTGTAAATAAATGGAAAGAAATCCTTTTAAAATGCTCATCTGAATTAATCAGTCTAATTATTGAGACAGAAAAGCATAATCTAGAATTGCTAAAACCTAAGATTATATTATGTCAGCAGGAATTCAACAAACAAAGTGACTCTACAGAGTATGAGCTATTATGCAAAAAATTAAATGACAATATTGATAGATTCAAAAGAGACATAAAAGACCGTAAACAGAAAAAATTCTTAAGAGATAAAACGGATTTTCAAACAAATAGGATTTTTAAGAAATTTCCCACTTCTATACCGATGCAAAGAAATTCGGACATAAGCTCCTCAGATTATGACAATTCAGACATAGATGAACATTCTATCCATAGCTCAAGAGGCAGGCGACCTGGTATGCACTATAGAAGGGAAGCATATAACACAAGAAAATTTGCACAGACTAGAATGCCAAAAAAATACAATAATGAAGGTTTTTTAGAGGAAAGCCAGTTCCCGGTGAAAGGCCCAGAGAGGAGGGACCTAAGGAAAAAGAACTAAAGACTGAGAATAAGCTCAATAGTGGTCCTATAAAAGACCAGAGTTTGAAAATTATCAATTTATCAGACTTTACCATAAACAATGACCACGAATCAGTACTAAGAAAAGGCCTGAGTTTTGTTCCAACATCAAGATCTGACAAATTCACTCACATTAAGGATATAAATCTTTTTGCTCGGAAATTGGCCCTTCAAAAATTCTTTAAAAACAAACAAGATAAAGAACATATGAAGCTAGGTATAAATAAAGAAGATATTGAAACCTTCAAACTCCTAATGTCTTTGCTAGAAGAAAATGCCTCTTTCGAGCTAGGTAAAACACATGAGAAAATAAAAATATGGAAGAATAAAAGTTGTTTCACACCCTTTTTAAAGGAATACTCTAATATCTGGGTTTTCCTACAACAGGTAACAAATGATATAGAAAGTTTAGATTTTAAAAAACTGGAAAAAACTTTCAATTTGACTAAAAAGGAATACCAAGCCCTTGAGGAACTCAAGTCATGTAAGGATATTCAAATTAAGCAAGCAGATAAAGGGGGTAATCTTGTAATACTGAGCAACGTTGAGTATATAAGGATGTGTAATAGAATTTTGGATGATAGAGTCACTTATGAAGTACTAACGAAGAACCCAAATCTTGAATATAGACTATCTTTAAAGTCTATATTCGAAAAAGCTAAAATGGAAAAGATTATTGATGAACAAACATATACTTTTCTCTTACCAAAATTCCCCAGTATCTCGACCTTCTATGCACTACCAAAAGTGCACAAGCAAACAGTGCCTATCCCAGGTAGGCCTATAGTGTCTGGAACGGGAAACCTGTCATCCAATGCCAGTATTTTTGTGGATCACTATTTACGTGATTTAGTACAGAATTTGCCCTCATATATACAAGATACTAATGATATCCTAAAACAATTGGAACACCTAACAGTACCAAAAGACACTTGGCTAGCAACCATTGACGTTGAAGCACTATATAGCAGCATACCTCATAAATATAGCATTGAAGCAGTGAAACAATTCCTGAGTACAAAAAGTACGAATCTGAGGGAATTTAATAATTTCATCACTCTACTCTTAGAGTATGTCCTAAAACATAATTTCTTTTTGTTTAATGACAAATGGTTCCATCAGATAAAGGGAACCGCAATGGGTACCCCTTGTGCCCCTAGCTATGCGAACCTTTTTTTAGGGTGCTGGGAGGAAAAGATCTTCTCAGACCCAGATATGGAACTTCTTTTTGTACATGCAATGATTTGGCGTCGCTATATAGACGACATCTTTGTAATCTGGGATGGTACTAAACTTGAGTTTGAAACCCTTATGAATTCATTAAACAAAAATGAGATGGGTTTGAGATTTACACACGAAATCCACAGATCAGAGATTTCATTCCTAGACTTACTCATCCAAAAAGATGATGAAGGAAATATCTCAACTACCACATTCAGAAAAGAGACAGCTGCAAATACGCTACTATTGTGGGATAGTCAACATTTTGAGCCCCTGAAGAAAGGTATACCTAAGGGACAATACTTAAGAATTAGGAGAAACTGTAGCTCAGAAACTCAGTTTAAAATTGAAGCAGATAAATTAAAACAGAGATTTCGAGAGCGAGGATATTCAAATAAATGCCTAAAGAAAGCATTTCAACATGCATTGAGTTGCAACAGAACAGAGTTGCTAAATAAACCTTATAGGAAAAACATTCAAACATCAGACAATACATATCCTAGATGTATCATGACATACGGGTACGAGTCCGCCTCAATTAAAGATATTATATCCAAACACTGGCACTTATTAAGAAGTGATGAGGACCTGGTAGACATACTCCCACAAAAAATACCAATTACATACCGAAGGGGAAAAAAATCTTAAAGATACACTAGTACATAGCTTCTTTAAAGAGAAAAAACATAACAATACATGGCTCAATCCCCCAATGGGATGTTTTAGATGTGGGAACTGTAAATTTTGCAGATACATCAAACCCACAAAAATATATGAACATCCATCCAGTGGGGAAAGATATGTCTTAAAAGACTTCTCAAATTGCTGTACTACAAATGTAGTTTATGTGGCTACGTGCCTTTGTAAAAAGATCTACGTAGGGAAGACGCGACGCCAACTGCGAAGACGCATTGGTGAACATATCTATTCTATTAAGAAAGATCTTGACACCCCTCTAGCACGCCATGTTAAAATGATTCACGGTGGAAATAGTGAAGTTTTAACGTTCACAGCTCTTGAGAAAGTCTACCAAGGCCCCAGTCAGGGTGACCTAGATAAAAAACTTCTCCAACATGAAGCAAAATGGATCTACAAATTAAAAGCTTTATCCCCTAAGGGATTAAATGAAGGATTTACATTCTTACCCTTCATTTAAATAGGTATGCTAAAGGAGAACCCTCTCATAAGAGTCAACATCACTCATTAATTGCCAAGTTCTAGGTAGGCCCAAATTTTTCATTTCATTCTAGCTATAGTTTAGGAGTACCGCTCTATCTAAGTATAATTAATCCTCTTAAGTTTTTACAATCAAGAGGAATTATAGTCAAGTCTTGTCCCCTCTTTGGATTCACATTCACATGACAAGCACTTATTTATGGTGAACACTTAGGTATATTCACCCATTCCTACCCTTATTCAATTTTTTTGGAGAGAGTCAATCTCTTATTTAACACACATAAAGGGGTTGAGTCTTTTCCCCCCTTTTCCCTATTTCTTCAAGTTTTTATGGAAGATTTTTCACTTTCCACTTATGTGATTCACATCTTTAATTTTCACGTTATAGGTTGTCATATATTTCTCCCAGCACTATTATTGTCTTTTAATAAATACTATTAGGTTTTAATAGACCTTTCTGGCAACTAAAGGATTATTATTCCTCCTTTATTAATAAGTTGGTCACACAAGAATTATTTTTATCAACACAATCCCTTCACTTTATAATGCACTGCTTTATAGAGGGGGCCTGCTCCTACCTTCATCTATCTAGGATAATAGGTTGTCATATATTTCTCCCAGCACTATTTTTGTCTCTTTAATAAATATTATTAGGTTTTAATAGACCTTTCTGGTAACTAGAGGATTATTATTCCTCCTTTATTAATAAGTTGGTCACACAAGAATGATTTTTATCAACACAATCCCTTCACTATATAATGCACTGCTTTAGAGAGGGGGCCTGCTCCTACCTTCATCTATCTAGGATAATATACCCATTCCTTATATGTGCCCTTATGAATAACATGGGCTATTTATTTCACACTCGCTCTCTTTATATATATAACGTTATTAACATCCCCTAAACTCCTATCTGCGCATCTACTAGATACTTGCATAACAACATAGCGCTATGCGCCTCCGGAATCTACTGCGCATGTCCGAATAATGCCAATTGGTTGCCGTAGCTACGGCAGCGTTTAAAAGAGGGCCAGACGGCTCAGTGTTCTTTCACCTTGACAAAGACGTCTGATGATGTCGAAACGCGTCGGCCTTTGATGACGTGGCATGCCTTACAGCTAAGGGCACGCCGGCGTCACTTCTACTAACAGTACTGTATTTTAGAAATCTAGAGAATGTATGCTTACCCTCCCTGTCCGTTTCCAAATGTGTGAATGCTGTTTCTTCCATATGAGATAGACTTTGCAAAATTTTGACAGAACATAGAGTGGGAGATAACCTGCTGGATATCATTTATTTTAGTATCTCTGTCTTCCACATCATGCTGATCCCTGCAATGGGATATAAACACAATACAAGTGTATCGTTATAAAGAGGATTTTTTTTTTTTTTTGGGAGGACATTAACTATATCCTACCCCGATTAGGCACAAGAGACAGCAATTCCTGTGATTAAATTGTGGCATGTTTACAAGACAGATGAAGACATAATGCTCAGACTTGTGAAAAACAACTGATACACCATCCAAACAAAGTCCTCTAGAAGCCCAATACAGCATGTACTAGAGATATATTTTAAGCTATTTTTGAAATTCCACACTGTGAACCCTAGAAAACAAGGGTCAGTGTTGTGAATCCACTTTGTGAATCCTAACAAATTAGGGTCATCTCTATGGCATTTATTTAGCAGCATCATATCCACTAACTCTTATTGCATGTTAATTGTGTTTACATGTATAAAGACAGGACATACTAAATTGGATAAGCTATTCACCATCCCCTTGAAGTACTGTTAGGTGTGAACCACTTACCCCTCTATTAAGAGTCCAAAATAATACCAAAACGGGTAAAGTTTCACACATTAGATAGCCCATTTTAACTTTTTTTCTCCAATCCGGGATTTTTTAATACCTTATTGTTTTTAAAGTTTATCGCCGTTGTTATCCCTTACTAATAAAAATTCTATTTTTAAACTATTACATCCCAACTTGTATACATACTAGAAAATGTGTGGGTAGCAAATACCTTGGGAACTTAGCATTCCTATAATACTTTGATTCATAGACTAGTGGTTCAATCCACACAAAGGAAGCACCAGAAAATAATTGTTACAATTAATATTATTTTATCATTTGGCACAAAGGACTAGCACTCTATTGTAAAAGATTTATATCCCAAGACAAACCCCTTCTTTGTTCAATATGACTAATATTCCTATCCATAATATGGACATTGAATGTCTCCTGAAAGAAGCTGAAGAAAGCTTCAGCGGAAATCCACAATCAATAACTGAAGGTACTAAAGATATAAGAAATACCTATGGAGATCTTCTAAAAGTAATGAGAAAGCAAGTACGGTCAGTATGGGAAATAAGTAGTTTACAAAACTATCTTAAGAACAAGTATGTTCCCAGAGGCCTAAGACTACATCTTAATCCTGCAATAAATTTGAGTGATGAAACTTTTGTAAATAAATGGAAAGAAATCCTTTTAAAATGCTCATCTGAATTAATCAGTCTAATTATTGAGACAGAAAAGCATAATCTAGAATTGCTAAAACCTAAGATTATATTATGTCAGCAGGAATTCAACAAACAAAGTGACTCTACAGAGTATGAGCTATTATGCAAAAAATTAAATGACAATATTGATAGATTCAAAAGAGACATAAAAGACCGTAAACAGAAAAAATTCTTAAGAGATAAAACGGATTTTCAAACAAATAGGATTTTTAAGAAATTTCCCACTTCTATACCGATGCAAAGAAATTCGGACATAAGCTCCTCAGATTATGACAATTCAGACATAGATGAACATTCTATCCATAGCTCAAGAGGCAGGCGACCTGGTATGCACTATAGAAGGGAAGCATATAACACAAGAAAATTTGCACAGACTAGAATGCCAAAAAAATACAATAATGAAGGTTTTTTAGAGGAAAGCCAGTTCCCGGTGAAAGGCCCAGAGAGGAGGGACCTAAGGAAAAAGAACTAAAGACTGAGAATAAGCTCAATAGTGGTCCTATAAAAGACCAGAGTTTGAAAATTATCAATTTATCAGACTTTACCATAAACAATGACCACGAATCAGTACTAAGAAAAGGCCTGAGTTTTGTTCCAACATCAAGATCTGACAAATTCACTCACATTAAGGATATAAATCTTTTTGCTCGGAAATTGGCCCTTCAAAAATTCTTTAAAAACAAACAAGATAAAGAACATATGAAGCTAGGTATAAATAAAGAAGATATTGAAACCTTCAAACTCCTAATGTCTTTGCTAGAAGAAAATGCCTCTTTCGAGCTAGGTAAAACACATGAGAAAATAAAAATATGGAAGAATAAAAGTTGTTTCACACCCTTTTTAAAGGAATACTCTAATATCTGGGTTTTCCTACAACAGGTAACAAATGATATAGAAAGTTTAGATTTTAAAAAACTGGAAAAAACTTTCAATTTGACTAAAAAGGAATACCAAGCCCTTGAGGAACTCAAGTCATGTAAGGATATTCAAATTAAGCAAGCAGATAAAGGGGGTAATCTTGTAATACTGAGCAACGTTGAGTATATAAGGATGTGTAATAGAATTTTGGATGATAGAGTCACTTATGAAGTACTAACGAAGAACCCAAATCTTGAATATAGACTATCTTTAAAGTCTATATTCGAAAAAGCTAAAATGGAAAAGATTATTGATGAACAAACATATACTTTTCTCTTACCAAAATTCCCCAGTATCTCGACCTTCTATGCACTACCAAAAGTGCACAAGCAAACAGTGCCTATCCCAGGTAGGCCTATAGTGTCTGGAACGGGAAACCTGTCATCCAATGCCAGTATTTTTGTGGATCACTATTTACGTGATTTAGTACAGAATTTGCCCTCATATATACAAGATACTAATGATATCCTAAAACAATTGGAACACCTAACAGTACCAAAAGACACTTGGCTAGCAACCATTGACGTTGAAGCACTATATAGCAGCATACCTCATAAATATAGCATTGAAGCAGTGAAACAATTCCTGAGTACAAAAAGTACGAATCTGAGGGAATTTAATAATTTCATCACTCTACTCTTAGAGTATGTCCTAAAACATAATTTCTTTTTGTTTAATGACAAATGGTTCCATCAGATAAAGGGAACCGCAATGGGTACCCCTTGTGCCCCTAGCTATGCGAACCTTTTTTTAGGGTGCTGGGAGGAAAAGATCTTCTCAGACCCAGATATGGAACTTCTTTTTGTACATGCAATGATTTGGCGTCGCTATATAGACGACATCTTTGTAATCTGGGATGGTACTAAACTTGAGTTTGAAACCCTTATGAATTCATTAAACAAAAATGAGATGGGTTTGAGATTTACACACGAAATCCACAGATCAGAGATTTCATTCCTAGACTTACTCATCCAAAAAGATGATGAAGGAAATATCTCAACTACCACATTCAGAAAAGAGACAGCTGCAAATACGCTACTATTGTGGGATAGTCAACATTTTGAGCCCCTGAAGAAAGGTATACCTAAGGGACAATACTTAAGAATTAGGAGAAACTGTAGCTCAGAAACTCAGTTTAAAATTGAAGCAGATAAATTAAAACAGAGATTTCGAGAGCGAGGATATTCAAATAAATGCCTAAAGAAAGCATTTCAACATGCATTGAGTTGCAACAGAACAGAGTTGCTAAATAAACCTTATAGGAAAAACATTCAAACATCAGACAATACATATCCTAGATGTATCATGACATACGGGTACGAGTCCGCCTCAATTAAAGATATTATATCCAAACACTGGCACTTATTAAGAAGTGATGAGGACCTGGTATACATACTCCCACAAAAAATACCAATTACATACCGAAGGGGAAAAAATCTTAAAGATACACTAGTACATAGCTTCTTTAAAGAGAAAAAACATAACAATACATGGCTCAATCCCCCACTGGGATGTTTTAGATGTGGGAACTGTAAATTTTGCAGATACATCAAACCCACAAAAATATATGAACATCCATCCAGTGGGGAAAGATATGTCTTAAAAGACTTCTCAAATTGCTGTACTACAAATGTAGTTTATGTGGCTACGTGCCTTTGTAAAAAGATCTACGTAGGGAAGACGCGACGCCAACTGCGAAGACGCATTGGTGAACATATCTATTCTATTAAGAAAGATCTTGACACCCCTCTAGCACGCCATGTTAAAATGATTCACGGTGGAAATAGTGAAGTTTTAACGTTCACAGCTCTTGAGAAAGTCTACCAAGGCCCCAGACAGGGTGACCTAGATAAAAAACTTCTCCAACATGAAGCAAAATGGATCTACAAATTAAAAGCTTTATCCCCTAAGGGATTAAATGAAGGATTTACATTCTTACCCTTCATTTAAATAGGTATGCTAAAGGAGAACCCTCTCATAAGAGTCAACATCACTCATTAATTGCCAAGTTCTAGGTAGGCCCAAATTTTTCATTTCATTCTAGCTATAGTTTAGGAGTACCGCTCTATCTAAGTATAATTAATCCTCTTAAGTTTTTACAATCAAGAGGAATTATAGTCAAGTCTTGTCCCCTCTTTGGATTCACATTCACATGACAAGCACTTATTTATGGTGAACACTTAGGTATATTCACCCATTCCTACCCTTATTCAATTTTTTTGGAGAGAGTCAATCTCTTATTTAACACACATAAAGGGGTTGAGTCTTTTCCCCCCTTTTCCCTATTTCTTCAAGTTTTTATGGAAGATTTTTCACTTTCCACTTATGTGATTCACATCTTTAATTTTCACGTTATAGGTTGTCATATATTTCTCCCAGCACTATTATTGTCTTTTAATAAATACTATTAGGTTTTAATAGACCTTTCTGGCAACTAAAGGATTATTATTCCTCCTTTATTAATAAGTTGGTCACACAAGAATTATTTTTATCAACACAATCCCTTCACTTTATAATGCACTGCTTTATAGAGGGGGCCTGCTCCTACCTTCATCTATCTAGGATAATAGGTTGTCATATATTTCTCCCAGCACTATTATTGTCTCTTTAATAAATATTATTAGGTTTTAATAGACCTTTCTGTTAACTAGAGGATTATTATTCCTCCTTTATTAATAAGTTGGTCACACAAGAATGATTTTTATCAACACAATCCTTTCACTATATAATGCACTGCTTTAGAGAGGGGGCCTGCTCCTACCTTCATCTATCTAGGATAATATACCCATTCCTTATATGTGCCCTTATGAATAACATGGGCTATTTATTTCACACTCGCTCTCTTTATATATATAACGGTATTAACATCCCCTAAACTCCTATCTGCGCATCTACTAGATACTTGCATAACAACATAGCGCTATGCGCCTCCGGAATCTACTGCGCATGTCCGAATAATGCCAATTGGTTGCCGTAGCTACGGCAGCGTTTAAAAGAGGGCCAGACGGCTCAGTGTTCTTTCACCTTGACAAAGACGTCTGATGACGTCGAAACGCGTCGGCCTTTGATGACGTGGCATGCCTTACAGCTAAGGGCACGCCGGCGTCACTTCTACTAACAGTACTGTATTTTAGAAATCTAGAGAATGTATGCTTACCCTCCCTGTCCGTTTCCAAATGTGTGAATGCTGTTACTTCCATATGAGATAGACTTTGCAAAATTTTGACAGAACATAGAGTGGGAGATAACCTGCTGGATATCATTTATTTTAGTATCTCTGTCTTCCACATCATGCTGATCCCTGCAATGGGATATAAACACAATACAAGTGTATCGTTATAAAGAGGATTTTTTTTTTTGTTTTTTTTGTTGGGAGGACATTAACTATATCCTACCCCGATTAGGCACAAGAGACAGCAATTCCTGTGATTAAATTGTGGCATGTTTACAAGACAGATGAAGACATAATGCTCAGACTTGTGGAAAACAACTGATACACCATCCAAACAAAGTCCTCTAGAAGCCCAATACAGCATGTATTAGAGATATATTTTAAGCTATTTTTGAAATTCCACACTGTGAACCCTAGAAAACAAGGGTCAGTGTTGTGAATCCACTTTGTGAATCCTAACAAATTAGGGTCATCTCTATGGCATTTATTTAGCAGCATCATATCCACTAACTCTTATTGCATGTTAATTGTGTTTACATGTATAAAGACAGGACATACTAAATTGGATAAGCTATTCACCATCCCCTTGAAGTACTGTTAGGTGTGAACCACTTACCCCTCTATTAAGAGTCCAAAAAAATACCAAACGGGTAAAGTTTCACACATTAGATAGCCCATTTTAACTTTTTTTCTCCAATCCGGGATTTTTTAATACCTTATTGTTTTTAAAGTTTATCGCCGTTGTTATCCCTTACTAATAAAAATTCTATTTTTAAACTATTACATCCCAACTTGTATACATACTAGAAAATGTGTGGGTAGCAAATACCTTGGGAACTTAGCATTCCTATAATACTTTGATTCATAGACTAGTGGTTCAATCCACACAAAGGAAGCACCAGAAAATAATTGTTACAATTAATATTATTTTATCATTTGGCACAAAGGACTAGCACTCTATTGTAAAAGATTTATATCCCAAGACAAACCCCTTCTTTGTTCAATATGACTAATATTCCTATCCATAATATGGACATTGAATGTCTCCTGAAAGAAGCTGAAGAAAGCTTCAGCGGAAATCCACAATCAATAACTGAAGGTACTAAAGATATAAGAAATACCTATGGAGATCTTCTAAAAGTAATGAGAAAGCAAGTACGGTCAGTATGGGAAATAAGTAGTTTACAAAACTATATTAAGAACAAGTATGTTCCCAGAGGCCTAAGACTACATCTTAATCCTGCAATAAATTTGAGTGATGAAACTTTTGTAAATAAATGGAAAGAAATCCTTTTAAAATGCTCATCTGAATTAATCAGTCTAATTATTGAGACAGAAAAGCATAATCTAGAATTGCTAAAACCTAAGATTATATTATGTCAGCAGGAATTCAACAAACAAAGTGACTCTACAGAGTATGAGCTATTATGCAAAAAATTAAATGACAATATTGATAGATTCAAAAGAGACATAAAAGACCGTAAACAGAAAAAAATCTTAAGAGATAAAACGGATTTTCAAACAAATAGGATTTTTAAGAAATTTCCCACTTCTATACCGATGCAAAGAAATTCGGACATAAGCTCCTCAGATTATGACAATTCAGACATAGATGAACATTCTATCCATAGCTCAAGAGGCAGGCGACCTGGTATGCACTATAGAAGGGAAGCATATAACACAAGAAAATTTGCACAGACTAGAATGCCAAACAACTACAATAATGAAGGTTTTTTAGAGGAAAGCCAGTTCCCGGTGAAAGGCCCAGAGAGGAGGGACCTAAGGAAAAAGAACTAAAGACTGAGAATAAGCTCAATAGTGGTCCTATAAAAGACCAGAGTTTGAAAATTATCAATTTATCAGACTTTACCATAAACAATGACCACGAATCAGTACTAAGAAAAGGCCTGAGTTTTGTTCCAACATCAAGATCTGACAAATTCACTCACATTAAGGATATAAATCTTTTTGCTCGGAAATTGGCCCTTCAAAAATTCTTTAAAAACAAACAAGATAAAGAACATATGAAGCTAGGTATAAATAAAGAAGATATTGAAACCTTCAAACTCCTAATGTCTTTGCTAGAAGAAAATGCCTCTTTCGAGCTAGGTAAAACACATGAGAAAATAAAAATATGGAAGAATAAAAGTTGTTTCACACCCTTTTTAAAGGAATACTCTAATATCTGGGTTTTCCTACAACAGGTAACAAATGATATAGAAAGTTTAGATTTTAAAAAACTGGAAAAAACTTTCAATTTGACTAAAAAGGAATACCAAGCCCTTGAGGAACTCAAGTCATGTAAGGATATTCAAATTAAGCAAGCAGATAAAGGGGGTAATCTTGTAATACTGAGCAACGTTGAGTATATAAGGATGTGTAATAGAATTTTGGATGATAGAGTCACTTATGAAGTACTAATGAAGAACCCAAATCTTGAATATAGACTATCTTTAAAGTCTATATTAGAAAAAGCTAAAATGGAAAAGATTATTGATGAACAAACATATACTTTTCTCTTACCAAAATTCCCCAGTATCTCGACCTTCTATGCACTACCAAAAGTGCACAAGCAAACAGTGCCTATCCCAGGTAGGCCTATAGTGTCTGGAACGGGAAACCTGTCATCCAATGCCAGTATTTTTGTGGATCACTATTTACGTGATTTAGTACATAATTTGCCCTCATATATACAAGATACTAATGATATCCTAAAACAATTGGAACACCTAACAGTACCAAAAGACACTTGGCTAGCAACCATTGACGTTGAAGCACTATATAGCAGCATACCTCATAAATATAGCATTGAAGCAGTGAAACAATTCCTGAGTACAAAAAGTACGAATCTGAGGGAATTTAATAATTTCATCACTCTACTCTTAGAGTATGTCCTAAAACATAATTTCTTTTTGTTTAATGACAAATATTTCCATCAGATAAAGGGAACCGCAATGGGTACCCCTTGTGCCCCTAGCTATGCGAACCTTTTTTTAGGGTGCTGGGAGGAAAAGATCTTCTCAGACCCAGATATGGAACTTCTTTTTGTACATGCAATGATTTGGCGTCGCTATATAGACGACATCTTTGTAATCTGGGATGGTACTAAACTTGAGTTTGAAACCCTTATGAATTCATTAAACAAAAATGAGATGGGTTTGAGATTTACACACGAAATCCACAGATCAGAGATTTCATTCCTAGACTTACTCATCCAAAAAGATGATGAAGGAAATATCTCAACTACCACATTCAGAAAAGAGACAGCTGCAAATACGCTACTATTGTGGGATAGTCAACATTTTGAGCCCCTGAAGAAAGGTATACCTAAGGGACAATACTTAAGAATTAGGAGAAACTGTAGCTCAGAAACTCAGTTTAAAATTGAAGCAGATAAATTAAAACAGAGATTTCGAGAGCGAGGATATTCAAATAAATGCCTAAAGAAAGCATTTCAACATGCATTGAGTTGCAACAGAACAGAGTTGCTAAATAAACCTTATAGGAAAAACATTCAAACATCAGACAATACATATCCTAGATGTATCATGACATACGGGTACGAGTCCGCCTCAATTAAAGATATTATATCCAAACACTGGCACTTATTAAGAAGTGATGAGGACCTGGTAGACATACTCCCATAAAAAAATACCAATTACATACCGAAGGGGAAAAAATCTTAAAGATACACTAGTACATAGCTTCTTTAAAGAGAAAAAACATAACAATACATGGCTCAATCCCCCACTGCGATGTTTTAGATGTGGGAACTGTAAATTTTGCAGATACATCAAACCCACAAAAATATATGAACATCCATCCAGTGGGGAAAGATATGTCTTAAAAGACTTCTCAAATTGCTGTACTACAAATGTAGTTTATGTGGCTACGTGCCTTTGTAAAAAGATCTACGTAGGGAAGACGCGACGCCAACTGCGAAGACGCATTGGTGAACATATCTATTCTATTAAGAAAGATCTTGACACCCCTCTAGCACGCCATGTTAAAATGATTCACGGTGGAAATAGTGAAGTTTTAACGTTCACAGCTCTTGAGAAAGTCTACCAAGGCCCCAGACAGGGTGACCTAGATAAAAAACTTCTCCAACATGAAGCAAAAAGGATCTACAAATTAAAAGCTTTATCCCCTAAGGGATTAAATGAAGGATTTACATTCTTACCCTTCATTTAAATAGGTATGCTAAAGGAGAACCCTCTCATAAGAGTCAACATCACTCATTAATTGCCAAGTTCTAGGTAGGCCCAAATTTTTCATTTCATTCTAGCTATAGTTTAGGAGTACCGCTCTATCTAAGTATAATTAATCCTCTTAAGTTTTTACAATCAAGAGGAATTATAGTCAAGTCTTGTCCCCTCTTTGGATTCACATTCACATGACAAGCACTTATTTATGGTGAACACTTAGGTATATTCACCCATTCCTACCCTTATTCAATTTTTTTGGAGAGAGTCAATCTCTTATTTAACACACATAAAGGGGTTGAGTCTTTTCCCCCCTTTTCCCTATTTCTTCAAGTTTTTATGGAAGATTTTTCACTTTCCACTTATGTGATTCACATCTTTAATTTTCACGTTATAGGTTGTCATATATTTCTCCCAGCACTATTATTGTCTTTTAATAAATACTATTAGGTTTTAATAGACCTTTCTGGCAACTAAAGGATTATTATTCCTCCTTTATTAATAAGTTGGTCACACAAGAATTATTTTTATCAACACAATCCCTTCACTTTATAATGCACTGCTTTATAGAGGGGGCCTGCTCCTACCTTCATCTATCTAGGATAATAGGTTGTCATATATTTCTCCCAGCACTATTATTGTCTCTTTAATAAATATTATTAGGTTTTAATAGACCTTTCTGTTAACTAGAGGATTATTATTCCTCCTTTATTAATAAGTTGGTCACACAAGAATGATTTTTATCAACACAATCCCTTCACTATATAATGCACTGCTTTAGAGAGGGGGCCTGCTCCTACCTTCATCTATCTAGGATAATATACCCATTCCTTATATGTGCCCTTATGAATAACATGGGCTATTTATTTCACACTCGCTCTCTTTATATATATAACGTTATTAACATCCCCTAAACTCCTATCTGCGCATCTACTAGATACTTGCATAACAACATAGCGCTATGCGCCTCCGGAATCTACTGCGCATGTCCGAATAATGCCAATTGTTTGCCGTAGCTACGGCAGCGTTTAAAAGAGGGCCAGACGGCTCAGTGTTCTTTCACCTTGACAAAGACGTCTGATGACGTCGAAACGCGTCGGCCTTTGATGACGTGGCATGCCTTACAGCTAAGGGCACGCCGGCGTCACTTCTACTAACAGTACTGTATTTTAGAAATCTAGAGAATGTATGCTTACCCTCCCTGTCCGTTTCCAAATGTGTGAATGCTGTTACTTCCATATGAGATAGACTTTGCAAAATTTTGACAGAACATAGAGTGGGAGATAACCTGCTGGATATCATTTATTTTAGTATCTCTGTCTTCCACATCATGCTGATCCCTGCAATGGGATATAAACACAATACAAGTGTATCGTTATAAAGAGGATTTTTTTTGTTTTTTTTGTTGGGAGGACATTAACTATATCCTACCCCGATTAGGCACAAGAGACAGCAATTCCTGTGATTAAATTGTGGCATGTTTACAAGACAGATGAAGACATAATGCTCAGACTTGTGGAAAACAACTGATACACCATCCAAACAAAGTCCTCTAGAAGCCCAATACAGCATGTATTAGAGATATATTTTAAGCTATTTTTGAAATTCCACACTGTGAACCCTAGAAAACAAGGGTCAGTGTTGTGAATCCACTTTGTGAATCCTAACAAATTAGGGTCATCTCTATGGCATTTATTTAGCAGCATCATATCCACTAACTCTTATTGCATGTTAATTGTGTTTACATGTATAAAGACAGGACATACTAAATTGGATAAGCTATTCACCATCCCCTTGAAGTACTGTTAGGTGTGAACCACTTACCCCTCTATTAAGAGTCCAAAATAATACCAAACGGGTAAAGTTTCACACATTAGATAGCCCATTTTAACTTTTTTTCTCCAATCCGGGATTTTTTAATACCTTATTGTTTTTAAAGTTTATCGCCGTTGTTATCCCTTACTAATAAAAATTCTATTTTTAAACTATTACATCCCAACTTGTATACATACTAGTGTAAGGGTTACACCTGCTTCACAGTAACAGACCAATCTCCCCGTTTAATGCACCGCAAACAACCGCAAACAGTCCCTTTGCACAACCGCAAACTCCCCATTTGCACAAGGTTGGATACCAAGCTAGCCATGTCCCGTTCCTTTTCCTCACTGATGTCATTGAAGGTCTTTTCCTCCACCCAGCCACCAAGGGTCCCCGAAAGGTGACAACAAGCCCCTTGGGACGCCTGCTGTGTTTGGTCTTCCACCTCCTCAAAGCCACCTTCCTCCTCTGACTCCTCTTCTTCAGACTCCTCTCTCTGCATTGCCCCTGTCTGCATTATTATAAGGTGTGTACTGTTTAGTACTATTCTTATCGGTTTAATCCCTGTTACGTCCACTATTAGGGGACGGGTATATGGCATTGATTTTTGGAAGCGGGAGATGGAAAAAGATGCTTGGTCAGACCTCCTACTTCGAATTTGGGGCACTGCACATGCAATCTAAGGTGCCACCAGAGTGGTGTGTTCAGTTGTACTATTCATTCCTATCGGATTCAATAAAGCCAATATACCTGGCCCGTTACTAGCCAGGAAACTACAAACCAAAACAACACAAAATAGGATACTTCAAATTAAGACATCGAAGGGAGAAAAAACAACGAACCCAAATAAGATCCAGAAGATTTTTAATAAATTTTACAATACCCTTCATACAGCAACAAAACACATAGATCTACACAAAATGAGTAGATTTCTTAATTCCTGTGATCTCCCCTTAATAGAAGAAAATGACTTAGAGACTTTAAATGCCAAAGTGACCCTAGAGGAAGTGAGAAAAAAAGCAGTCCAGAATCTCAAACCTGGTAAGTCACCAGGCCCAGACGGGTACACCAATTTATATTATAAAAAATTTATAGACATATTAGGCCCGCACTTTGTCACTCTAACAGAGTTCTAGAAGGCAAGCAAACACCAGCATAGCTGAACAGAGCCGATATCGCTCTATTCCCTAAGGAGCGTCGAGATGCCCCAGAACCAAATAACTACAGGCCAATATCATTACTAAACTGTGATACAAAGATCCTGTCAAAAATAATAGCGGATAGAATGTCATCCTTCTTGCCTAAGTTAATACATAATGACCAAGTAGGCTTTGTCTCCCACAGGCAAGAAGGAGACAACATTAGAAAAGTCATGAATCTACTGTACCACACCAAAGCCTCTAAAATTCAAGGCTGTCTTATGGCCTTTGACATTGAAAAGGCGCCTGATTCCCTGGAGTGGACTTACCTATGCGCCACGCTTGAATAATTTGGTATTAAAAGCCATTCCATAAATCTCATACACTCATTATACAAATCATCCAGGGCAAGGTTACAGATTCCGGGAGATGAGAGATCCTTAATTAAAATAGAAAGAGGAACAAGACAGGGGTGCCCCCTTTCTCCCCTTCTATTCGCAATAGCAATATAACCCCTGGCTCAGACAATTTGGGACAACGCTTGGATCACAGAAATAAAAATAGGCCATCACCATTTCAAAACTTGTCTATTTGCAGTCGACCTTCTGTGTATGCTCTCAAACCCTACCCAATCGGTCCCAGAGTTGATTCGAACTATGGAGGAGTTTGGTCAGTTTTCTGGCCTTAAACTGAACATAGAGAAGACAGAAGCACTAGCGATTAACTTAACAGCAGTAGAGAAGCAGGGTCTCCAAGAGAAGTTTAATATTAAGTGGGATAAGAACCACATAAACTCCCTGGGAATCCGACTAACCCCTAAGCTAGAGGACTTGTACAAAGCCAACCACTCCAAACTTTATAAAACAATAATTAATGACCTGAGTAAATGGACAAAGTATAGGTTATCATGGCTGGGGAGAATAAATACAATAAAAATGAATGTCATTCCTAGGTTGCTCTACATATTTCGAACACTCCCGATCCCAATTAAATAAAAAGAATTAGAAAATATTCAAAGGAAAATATTTCAGTTTATCTGGAACCACTCTCCCTCACGCAACACAAAGAAAATTATGTACCTTCAAAAGTCAGAGGGGAGACTATCGTGTCCAAACTAAAAATATTACCACAAAGCAGCTCAGTTATCTTTCCTCCCAATAGCACATTCTATGGGGCATCAACCGGCCTGGGTGTATTTAGAGAACCACACTTTAAGGCCCTTAACATGGGACAAGGTGGCTTGGCTATCAGAATTGCCTCAGAGCCTTAAAAACTCACCAAACCCCCTAATCAGACACTCACTATCATACTGGAAATGGGCCAAGAAACACACGGGTTTGTTCCCTGGATCCACCCAAATGACCCCAATTCTTGCCCACCCTCAGGCCCCGAAACACATGAGCACAACATCACAACACTGGTGGAGGTCAAGGAAACTAGATAGACTGGGAGACTGGTTAGTAAAGGGTCAGATGCTCACCTATGAGGAACTGAGGGACAAGCATGAGCTACCGCTGTCAGAACATTACAATTACTGTAGGCTGAGGCATTTCACACACTCCCTGAGCCAGAAACAGGGGACACCGGTCTTAAATTAGTTCTCCAAAATTTGTAAAGATAAACCTCTGTCAAGGGGGATCATTGGGTCGCTTTACAAATATAAAACATTTGTTACTGGTTGAAGCGACACTGGGGGAAGGAACGGAGTGGGGGAGCCATGGAGACCCTTCAGAAGCTACCGGCGGCAAAATCATCCCAGGAAAGGAGAGGTTGCTTACTGAAGCCTGCCCTAGGGTAACCCAAGGGTGATTGCCCAGGTTCGATATTGTAAATAATAAGCTAATACTGCTGGAGGGATGATAGCTAATAGGACTTTGGTGTTTCCTGTAGATATACTCTTTACTATTGTCTGTTTTACCATGTTTTAGGTATCTCTTAAATTGCAATCACAGTAAAAAATAAGAAAAATTATTAACCTAAAAAGTAAAAATAAGAAAGACTAGCCAGCTAACTTTCACAAAATGTCTTTATTGTAAATATGTATTTTTGCACAACTGTTATGCAAGACTGTTCCAAAATGCTTTATTTTTCACTACATGCTTTACGCCTTCTGACAATAAAAGAATTTAAATGCAAAAATTAGGTATTGTTGCAGCGACCAGAAAAATTGATGTTAGTTTGCCAGGCAGAAAGTGCCCTTAAACATTGCGTCTTGAACCCTAGTTGGTGGCGGATAAGTCACGCAAGTCATCCGGCATTCAGGGATAAAATACAGCAGCATGTGGACCATTATTAGCTCAAGGCAGCTCATCTATCAGGCCTTTTTTAATCGAATGTATCGCCCACTCTCAGTCCCTTCGGGATCCATCCCTCATTCATCTTAATAAAGGTGAGGTAATCTAGACTTTTTTGACCTAGGCGACTTCTCTTATCAGTGACAAAACCTCCTGCTGCACTGAAGGTCCTTTCTGACAGGACACTTGAAGCGGGGCAGGACAGAAGTTCTATGGCAAATTGGGATAGCTCAGGCCACAGGGCAAGCGTGCACACCCAGTAGTCAAGGGGTTCATCGCTCCTCATAGTGTCGATATCTGCAGTTAAGGCGAGGTAGTCTGTTACCTGACGGTCGAGTCATTCTCTGAGGGTGGACCCCGAAGCGCTGTGGCAATGCATAGGACTTAAAAAGCTCTGCATGTCCACCATCAACAACACGTCTGTAAAGCGTCCTCTCCTTTCCGGTCGTGGTCGTGGGAGGAGGAGGATTATGTTCACCTCTTCCAGTGTTAGATTGCCGTTGTGCTGTGACATCACCCTTAAACGCTGTGTAAAGCATACTTTTTAATTTATTTTGGTAGTGCTGCATCCTTTCTGACTTGTGGTAATTCTTTAACATTTCAGTCACTTTCTGCTTATACCAGGTGTCTAGTAGCGTGGACACAAAGTACAGGTCGTTCTCCTTCATCCTTTTTACACGAGTGTCCCTCAACAGGCACGACAGCATGACCCCATTTGCACAAGGTTGGATGCCGAGCTAGTCATGTCCCCCCAGCCACGTCCAACACCACGGGTACCAGATAGGTGACAACGAGCACCCTGGGATGCCTGTTGTGGTTGGTCTTCCTCCTCCTCCTCAAAGCCACATTCCTCCTCTGACTCCTCTTCCTCACAATCCTCTTCCAGCGTTGCAGGAGGTCCAGCAAGCGATGCTGATAAAGCTGTTTCTGGTGGTGATGGTGACCACAACTCTTCCTCTTCACGCTCATCTACGGCCTGATCCAGCACTCTTCGCAGGGCACGATCCAGGAAGAAAACACATGGTATGATGTCGCTGATGGTGCCCTCGTTGCGACTGACTAGGTTTGTCACCTACTCAAAAGGACGCATAAGCCTACAAGCATTGCGCATGAGCGTCCAGTAACGTGGCAAAAAAATCCCCAGCTCCGCAGAGGCTGTCCTAGCACCACGGTCATACAAATACTCGTTAACGGCCTTTTCTTGTTGGAGCAGGTGGTCAAACATTAGGAGTGTTGAATTACAACGTGTCGGGCTGTCTAAAATCAAGCGCCTCACTGGCATGTTGTTTCGCCCCTGGATACCTGTAAAGTGCGCCATGGCCGTGTAGGAACGCCTGAAATGGCCACACACCTTCCTGGCCAACTTCAGGACGTCCTGTAAGCCTGGGTGCTTATGCACAAAGCATTGTACAATCAGATTACACACATGTGCCAACTTGCCCAAATTCAATGCCGCCAACAAATTGCTTCCGTTGTCACAAACCACTTTGCCGATCTACAGTTGGTGCGGAGTCAGCCACTGATCCACCTGTGCGTTCAGGGCGGACAGGAGTGCTTGTCCGGTGTGACTCTCTGCTTTCAGGGAAGTCAACCCCAAGACGGCGTGACACTATCCGGGATGTGGAATAATACCTGTGGAGCTGGGGGGTGCCGTTGATGTGGAGCAAGACATAGCAGCAGCAGAAGAGGACTCAGCCGAGGAGGTTATGGAAGAGGATGGAGTACGAGGAGTAGAGGAGGTGGCAGCAGGCCTGCCTGCAAGTCGTGGCGGTGTCACGAACTCCTCTGCAGAGCCACGTATTCCATGCTTGGCAGCTGTCACCAGGTTTACCCAATGCGCAGTGTAGGTGATATACCTGCCCTGACCATGCTTTGCAGACCAGGTATCCGTGGTCAGATGGACCCTTGCCCCAACACTGTGTGCCAGAGATGCCATTACTTCCTTTTACACAATCGAGTAAAGGTTGGGGATTGCCTTTTGCGCAAAGAAATTTAATCCGGGTACCTTCCACTGCGGTGTCCCAATAGCTAATTTTTTTTTGAACATCTCGGACTCCATCAGCTTGTATGGTAAAAGCTGGCGGCTAAGAGTTTAGACAAGCCAGCTGTCAGTTGCCGGGTAAGGGGGTGACATTGTGACATTGGCTTCTTACGCTCAAACATGTCCTTGACAGACACCTGACTGTGGGCAGATGAGCAGGGACTGATCAGGGCGAGACATGGAGTGGCGGATGGTTAAGAGGGGGCAAGCAGGGCAGCAGTGGTTGACGTGGATGAAGATGCTGGACCAGGAGGAGGATGGTGGCTTTGACTTTGTGTGCTGCTTGTACTCATGTGTTGATCCCATAGGCGTTTGTGATGTGACATCATGTGCCTTCGCAAAGAAGTTGTACCTAGGTGGGTGTTGGACTTCCCACGACTCAGTTTATTTTCGCACAGGTTGCAAATGGCGTCGCTGTTGTCACAGGCAGACACACGAAAAAATTGCCACACTGCTGAGCTCTGCAATGACGGCATTCTGGTGGTGGCAACAGCATGCGTTAACTGGCGTGCTGTATGGCTGACCCCAGGTGCCGATGCATGCTGTCTGACTGTGCCTCTAGCTACTTGCGACGACCTCCCCCTGCTTCCAACTCTTCTTCTCCTCCTCTCTGTCTCCCCATCTGAACATTCCTCCTGTTCTTCTCCTCTTATAGCGGGCACCCACGTGACATCCATGGACGCATCGTCATCATCAACCGTTTCACTTGTATCTGACAACTCAACAAAGGAAGCAGCACCGGGTACAACATCATCATCATCAGACCGTACGTCCATGTGTGTAATGCTGCCTGACTGGGAAATATCCCTGTTATCTACATCCTCTGGCACTAATGTTTGCGTATCACTCATTTCTTCCATAACTCTGCTGACGTATCAAGTGAAACGGCGGTGGTGCTAGTGTTGGTGGTGGCGGCAGGCGGTCGAGTGGTAACTGGAGAGGTGCCCGAAGCTAAGCTGGAGGAGGATGGTGCGTCAATGTTCCAAGCGGAAGCTGCAGAAGATTGGGTGTCCTGTGTTAGCCAGTCAATCATGTCCTCAGAACTTTTCAAGTTCAGGGTACGTTGCCTATGAAAACTGTGCATTATTCTAGGGCCAAAAGGAATCACAGCACCATGACCCCGACGGCCCCATGGGGTGGCCTGCCTCTGCATGTCATTTTTTTTTCAATTAGTGGTACTATGCGTGCAAGCTACTGTGACACCAGATATGAGTGTCACTGTGCACTGGCAAAAGTTGGCAGAGTAGGCGAGGTATGTTTCACACACACACGCCTGTAGGCAGGCAACTGATATTCAATAGATTACAGTAAAAAAAGGGTTCTTTTATTTCCCTGTACACTAGGTTACACCAGATATGAGTGTCACTGTGCACTGGCAAAAGTTGGCAGAGTAGGCGCTGTAGGCCTCAAACACACGCCTGTAGGCAGACAACTGCTATTCAATCAATTACAGTAAAAAAAGGGTTCTTTTATTTCACTGTACACTAGGTTGCACCAGATATGAGTGTCACTGTGCACTGGCAAAAGTTGGCAGAGTAGGCGTTGTAGGCCTCACACACACGCCTGTAGGCAGGCAACTGATATTCAAACGATTACAGTCAAAAAAGTGTTGTTTTATGTCACTGTACACTACGGTTGCACCAGATATGACGTATCACAGTGCACTGGCAACAGTTGGCAGAGTAGATGCAATAGGCTTCACACACACGCCTGTAGGCCGGCAATTGCTATTCAATCTATTACGGTCAAAAAAGTGTTGTTTTATTTCACTGAGCACAATATAAGCTGTGAGCCTGACACAGGTAGGCAACTGAAATTAGATTAAAGGAAAAAAGGGTTGTTTTTTTTCAATGTATGGTACACCAACTATGACTGGTGAAACAGAGCAGAATATTAGCTGTGAGCCTGACACAGGCAGGCAACTGAAATTAGATTACAGGAAAAAAATGGTTGTTTCAATGTATGGTACACCACCAGGTATGAGTAGTGACAATAAACACAATATAAGCTGTTAGGTGTTAGCCTGTTACACACACACGCTGGCAGGCAGGCATATGCAAATAGATTACACAGAAAAAAATAATAAAATAAAATAAATGATGTTCTAGCCCTAAAAAGGGCTTTTTTGGGTTGCTGTCCTTGCAGCAGATATCAGATGAGTCCTTCAGGTCTGTAGTGGAAGCTAAATACACAGCCTGGCTATCTATTTCCCTATTAAATCTCCAGCAGCTACACTATCTGTCCTCTCACAACGAATGCAGCTTCAGAATGATTGAAATGTATGCTGTCCTTCAGATGGAAGGCTTTGGAAGGGAGTGTATGCTGCTGATTGGCTGGAATGTGTCTGCTGACTGTGAGGTGCAGGGTCAAAAATTCCTCAATGATAAAGAATAGGGTGCGGACCGAAAAGCGCACGTGTCCGCCGTCCGATGCGAGCGCGAAAGAGCCAAAATCGTCGCGAATAGTCCGCGGGCGAACTGTCCGCGACATCTCTAGTTGCAACATATATCCAGGCAGAAAGTACTCTGTGACAATAAAATTGCCCAACACAGAGAGATGATAGAGCCTGTCAAATAATTAAATGAATAGTGTGCTAGAAGTGATTTGTAACATGTAAACATAAATTACCTATTTGGTGGTCGCCTTACCTGTATGAGAGTTTGCAACAGGCTTGTTTTTTATTAGCTTTTTAAACATGCTTGTTTTTCACACTTACCTTCGTCTCTATTAATACGGTTGGAGAAGATGGTTAATCTTTAGAACAACTGCACAGTCATTTGTATAATTTGTATAAATTGTATTGGGATATTTTTAAATAGGTAAACAAATATACTAGGACACTGTATGGCTGAAAATGTAGTGTTTTACATCTTAACTATGTCTGTACCATAGTCTATTTTGGTTTGAATGGGTAATGGGTATATATGGTGAATAAAGGTAAAACCATAGCCACAAAGTTTGATTTGTTGCAGAACTAACTGGCTGTTTCGAAATGGCAAGTTAAGGCTTTTCTTAATTGATCATGTTCCCACCCTGAACTGCTACGTACGAGTGCATAGTTTATGGTTTTGGCTTTCGATCCGTAACTTGAGGGCTTGTTCAATTGAATCATTCCATAATTGTAGCAGAGTGCGAGCCCACAGCAGGCACGCAGATATACGGCCTGTATATCTTGAGATTAGGGCTTCTATTGAATGAGGCTCTATGAGCCCTATTCTATTTGAGCAATGCAAATTGCGTTAAAACATAAAATCAGCTGCAAGACCTTTTTTGCTGTACATTACATGTCTTTTCAAAGCATATTAAGTCACATCCAAATCCTTGTCATTAAAATGTGCAACTGATGATTTCTGGCAAGCTTGCAATAAATAACATTAAACTTAATTAAAGACAAATACCCAACCAATGGAAAACGGCAAAAGGCTAATTAACTGCCAGGAACAGGCCTTAAAAGCCCTATGTAAAGCGCCCAGAATGTGACTATGTTGTAGCTGTGCAAGTGAACATGCAGGTCTCAGGAGTTCGAGGGATTTTGACAAAAAGTGAGAGAAGGAGCTTTATTCTTGGTTTGGATTTTTTTCATTATATCAGTTTAATAATTCTTTCACATTTAAATCACTGAACACATAATTAATGATAACACATAATTCACACACACATAGAACAATAGTACACATATATGTATATATAGCCAGGACACAGCACCCATACACCCCCTCAACCCCCCATACCATTACAGATAATATCAGAGACATAATACCTTTATATATAATCCGTAATGTAACCCTAAGACTTGCAGCTATTACATTGGATCCCTAAAGCAACCCGCCAACGACTCGCAGGGTAAGGGTGAAAAAAACATATGGGATGTCGAAGATTGAACTCCACGGCCACAAATCCATTGTTCTGTCAAGCCTTTTGATTGTATAACATAGTCATTAGTAAAAGATGTTTTTCAAATTTGCAGCTGTCAATTTCACAGTCACACACATTTACCCAGCATGTGCATTAAGTCAAACAAACTTACATCGATAGAATTTCAATAAAATTCACAGAAACATAAGAGCTAAAGGCTTCTTATTCATTAATGTAGTCAGTGATTGCTAAAAACAAATATTTTCAATTAAAAAATTAAAACTGTGCACTGACATACTTTAACACATTGCAACCTGTATATGTGTGCCCAATATAACATATACTAATTGCTCAAATAGGATTTCACACTTTCCAGGCAACTGTGAATGTCAATTAAGCCTAAGTCCTACGTGCTTCAATGCCTTAATGGCTCGTAAACATGACGACAAATCGCAGTTTGACAATTATAATATACGTATGATATGTGGTTTTTTAACGTTGCTCTGACGTCTTTTGGTATTTCATGTCACAACATAAAAAATAATAGGTCAAGAAAAAAGATGCAATCATTATGTTAATAAAAAAAAAAAAATCTTAATCTTTTTTCATTCTTTGCAGATCTCTGTCAATTTCACTGGGACACAGAAGGTCGCTGTACTGACGGTTTCTGGACAGACATTTCACTAAATACCAGGTACAGTATATTTAATTTGCAGACACCATAAATTAATAACTGAAGATATTATTAATTTTAACAGCACCAATTACCTTTACTATATGTTTTGGGATTTATTGTAATATAATTAGACTAAATATGGACCCTAACTAAAACACACCTCGCTCAGTAACCCAAAACCCTTAAGACTATCACCATAAACCTTTTACCCTTACCACCTAAACCTCACTTAGTAAACATCACCCAAAGGCCTGAACCATAAGACCCTTAACCCTAACCCTCTTACCCTAACTCCTTAAACCTCACTTCATAACCCTAAACATAAGCACGTAACCCCCTAACCCCCTAACTACTTATCGTCTGTAACCCTAAACCTCTAAACATAAAACTAGTAATTTCGCGAACATCAAATTTTTGGTTCGCGAACCGCGAACGCGAACCGCAGCAAATGTTCGCGAACCGGCGAACCCGGCGAACCGCCATAGACTTCAATGGGCAGGCGGATTTTAAAACCCACAGGGACAATTTCTGGCCACAATAGTGATGGGAAAGTTGTTTCAACGGGACTAACACCTGGACTGTGGCATGCCGGAGGGGGATCCATGGCAAAACTCCCACTGAAAATTACAAAGTTGATACAGAGTCTGGTTTTAAGCCATAAAGGGCATAAATTACCTAACATTCCTAAATTGTTTGTAATAACGTGCTTTAAAACATCAGGTATGATGTTGTATCGATAAGGTAGTCTAAGGGTTAGGCCCGCTTCACAGTGACAGACCAAACTCCCCGTTTAACGCACCGCAAACAACTGCAAACAGTCCATTTGCGTAACCGCAAACTCCCCATTTGCACAAGGTTGGATACCAAGCTAGCCATGTCCCGTTCCTTGTCCTCACTGATGTCATTGAAGGTCTCTTCCTCCACCCAGCCACCAAGGGTCCCCAAAAGGTGACAACAAGCCCCCTGGAAGGCCTGCTGTGTTTGGTCTTCCACCTCCTCAAAGCCACCTTCCTCCTCTGACTCCTCTTCTTCAGACTCCTCTCACTGCGTTGCCTCTCTCTGCATTATTATAAGGTGTGTTAAGTAGTACTACTCTTATCAGTTTATAACCTGTTACAGCACATATCAGGGGGCGTGTATAAGACCTGGATTTTTGGAACCGGGAGATGGAAAAAGATACTTGGTTGGTCGTATCACTTCAAATTTGGAGCACGGCGCGTGCAATCAAAGGTGCCACCATATAGGAGTGGCGTGTTTGTAAGTACTACTCTTATCAGTTTAATACCTGTTACAGCACCTATCTCGGGGCGTGTATAAGGCCTGGATTTTTGGAACCAGGAGATGGAAAAAGATGCTTTGTTGGTCGTATCACTTCAATTTTGGGGCACGCCACGTGCAATCAAAGGTGCCACCAGATAGGAGTGGCGTGTTTGTAAGTACTACTCTTATCAGTTTAATACTTGTTACGTTACCTATCAGGGGGCGTTTATAAGGCCTGGCTTTTTAGAACCGGGAGATGGAAAAAGATGCTTTGTTGGTCGTATCACTTCAATTTTGTGGCACGGCACGTGCAATCAAAGGTGCCACCAGATAGGAGTGTCGTGTTTGTAAGTAGTACTCTTATCAGTTTAATACTTGTTACGTCACCTATCAGGGGGCGTGTATAAGGCCTGGATTTTTGGAACCGGGAGATGGAAAAAGATGCTTGGTTGGTCGTATCACTTCAATTTTGGGGCACGGGACGTGCAATCAAAGGTGCCACCAGATACAAGTGGCGTATTTGTAAGTACTACTCTTATCAGTTTAATACCTGTTACAGCACCTATCAGGGGGCGTGTATAAGGCCTGGATTTTTAGAACCGGGAGATGGAAAAAGATTCTTGGTTGGTCGTATCACTTCAATTTTGGGGCACGGCACGTGCAATCAAAGGTACAACCAGGTAGGAGTGGCGTGTTTGTAAGTACTACTCTTATCAGTTTAATACCTGTTACGTCACCTATCAGGGCACGTGTATAAGGCCTGGATTTTGGGACCGGGAGATGGAAAAAGATGCTTGGTTGGTTGTATCACTTCAAATTTGGGGCACTTTGTGACATTAGCTTCTTACGCTCAAACATGTCCTTTACAGGCACCTGACTATGGGCATATGAGCAGGAACTGCTCAAGGCGAGAGACGGAGTGGCGGATGGTTGAGAGGGGGCAAGGAGGATAGCAGTGGTTGATGTGGCTGATGATGCTGGACCAGGAGGAGGATGGCAGCTTTGAGTTTGTGTTCTGCTTGTACTCATGTGTTGATCTGGAGTCACCCAAACATTAGGTCTCAACCTGTAGAGGATAAGGGAACCAGGCTACTCTAGACCTCATTCATCATTACAGGTTTTGACAGATTGGTACTATGTGTGCAAGCTACTGTGACAACAGATATGAGTGGCACTGTGCACTTGCAGAAGTTGGCAGAGTAGACTCTGTAGGTCTGACACACACGCTTGCATACAACTAACTGCTATGCAATCTATTACAGTAGAATTTTTTTTTTTGTTTTAAATGTACACTACTGTTACACCAGATATGAGTGGTGTGTTAAGTAGTACTACTCCTATCAGTTTAATCCCTGTTATGTGGGTTTGGTTGTTGAAGCCACAGTGCAGCACCAGAGGCCAGAAAAATTAGGCATGTACACATGCCTGAAAAATTAGGTATTGTTGATCTTGCAGCGAGCAGAGAAGAAGGTAGGCCTGATTCAACGCCCCAGCCGCACTGAGAGATTGACCTGAGAAGGCCACGGGCCGGAGATATAAAGGGGGGCCATCCCAAATAAGCACACAAGCGGGGACATAGGTAGTGAAGGGGACATAGAGGCCCATGGACTGACGGTCGCCATCTTGGCAGGAAAAGGGCCCAGCAATTAAGCCAAACTGACCCAGCACAGGCAGCTACATGAGTCAAACGCTGTACAATTACACCTTAATAAAGCTGAAACATGCAGCAGCAGGGATTCTAAACGGGCACACAGGGACAAGGAGGCTAACAGCCCCCACAGTCTCTGCACCACTCTTTTTAACAGATAACCCAAGGGGCTAACCAGGGACCTTGCCCAAATAAAAAACAGAATTTTATTGGAGGAATTATTAGTGTCTTTACCCCCCAAGAGAGGACATTATATACGGTATCTTTAGACTACCTGATGGCCAAACCTCCTTTAGCCCCAATGCTATCCAAGAAACATTTCAAAACTTCGATCAGACCATATATTCATCCCAATCCCGCTGCAGCGGATCTGACATAGAGTCCTTCCTACTACAGCAAGAAGTCCACAAAATACCTGTACCTCAATTGGACAGCTTGAACCTAGACATATCCCAAGAGGAAGTTAAATCTACAATCCAAGATCTTAAATTTGGCAAGTCCCCAGGGCCAGACGGTTTTACTCATCTGTACTATAAGAAATTTGAGCCCTTGCTTACCCCCGCACCTAAAATCTTTGTTTAATGCTATACTAAATGGAGAACTTATGCCCCCTTAATTGAATCAGGCCGACCTCATAGTCTTTCCAAAAGAGGGTAGGGACCCTTTAGAGGTTAAAAATTATCGCCCCATACCCCTGATAAATGTGGATGTCAAGATCCTAGCTAAAATTATGGCCAAACGAATATCTAACTTTTAACTGGACTAAATACACAAGGACCAAACGGGGTTCATTCCTTTCAGAGAGGCAGGAGATAATGTTAGGAGGGTTCTGAACGCCCAGTTCTTGGCTCAACACTATAACGACCCAGTTTGCCCTCTAGCCCTAGACATAGAGAAGGCTTTTGATACGGTGGAATGGCCATATATGTACAAAATGCTAGATAAGTTTGGATTTGAGGGGCGCTTTCTCAACCTGCTCAGAAGGTACTACGACTCACCAGTAGCTAACTTAAAGATACCAGGGGACCATAAGGCCAAAATCCAAGTACAGAGAGGGACCAGGCAGGGATGCCCACTCTCCCCACTGCTCTTTGCTCTTGCCATTGAACCCCTAGCGCAGGCAATCAGAACCAACCATGCCATCCAGGGGGTTCAAGTAGGACACCATCAGTTTAAGTGTTCACTTTTCGCGGACGATATGCTTTGCACCCTGACCAAGCCCCTTCTCTCTATACCAGCACTCATGTCCACTATAAAAGACTTCAGCTAAATCTCGGGCCTCCAATCCTTGCAAAAGGATATTTCTCTTTAAATGGAATCCTGCTTACTGGGGATACACATAAAAAACATCTCAATCCTAGAACAAGCTATTCCAATTAATGGCTTTAGCATTCAAAATACACATAGCTACCCGGGCCCGGATGGATTTACAAATCTCTATTACCAAACTATTTTAGACTTGTTATTACCCCACGTAGCCACACTTTTCAATCAAATTTTAGAAGGCTCTCCCATGCCACAAGAACTAAACCATGCAAATATGATATGTTTCCCGAAAGAACGACGAGACCCATTAGAACTTAAAAAATTCTGCCACATATTCCTAAACGGGGATATAAAAATTTTGCCCAAAGTAATGGCAAACAGGATTTCGCGATTTCTCCCCTCCATAATCCATAAAGACCAAACAGGGTTTATCCCCCATAGACAAACGGGGGACAATATCAGACGGACACAAAATTTAATCTCATGGTCATCCCAACAACAAATACCTTCATGCCTTTTGGCGTTAGATATAGAAAAAGCCTTTGATACGTTGGAAAGGCCTTATTTAAAAGCAGTATTACAGAAATTTGGGTTTGCAGGCAAATTTCTGAACTTGATAGATACATACTACAAATCCCCGTTAGCCAGATTAAAACTCCCGGGAGATCGCTTACAACACATAAAGATTCAAATGGGAAAAAACAAATTTTTAGATTTATTTGGAATCATAAAGCTCAGAGGATTTCAAAAAATAATATGTATAGACCAAAAGGGAAAGGGGGCCTATCGTGCCCGAATCTCAAACTGTATTACAAGGCAGCGCAGCTGGCTTTCATTCCTCTGGCGCATTCTCCCACACATCAGCCGCTCTGGGTATTTATGGAAAATGTAAGCATGTCACCTTATACATGGGATACAGTAATATGGATTCTAGGCCTGTATACTTTTTTGAGAAACTTGAAAAACCCGTTGATTAAGCACTCATTAAAAATATGGACGGAGATGAACTGGACACAAAAACTGGACACTCGGGTATCAGATCTTACCCCTATCGTACCCTTCCAGAAAGCTCTCTCAGTTGGTGGAAGTCTCAGAACCTACTAAGGGTTGGTCCATGGTGGCATGACGACAAAATAATGACCTTTGAGCGGGTGAGAGATAGATACAATTTTCCCCTGGCTGAACACTATAATTTTTGCAGGATACATCATTTTATATATACGATAAGTAGTAGGGGAACCCCCCAAGGAAACACCTGGCTACTCAAAAAATGTAGGGATTCCCCATTTCAGCCTGGTATTATTAGCCTCATGTATGAACTATTTAATGAAAACTCATGGGCAAACAAACCAGACTATACCAAAGCCTGGGAGAGGGATTTGGGCACCGAGTTGGCAGACAGCACATGGGATAAAAGTTGGCGAGGCTTAAGTAGGTGATCTTTAAATTATAGTCTGCTTGAGACTTCAAAAAAGGTCCTAGACAGGACATATATTACTCCTTTTAAGCTAAATAAATGGGATCCAAAACGGAGCAGCTCATGTTTTAGGAACAGTGGTAATGAGGCTACATTTATTCATGTCTGGTGGGAGTGTTCGGCAGTCATAAGACTATGGGAAGAAACATGCTTACTAGCTTCTAAAATTTTTAAGATTCAGTTTTCCCCTAATATAGAAAACTGCATGCTGGGTGTTCCGCATGTCTGTCTCTCGCCCGCTCAAAATTGGCTATTAAAGTTCATCATGTTTGCCACAAAGAACCATATAGCCAGACAATGGAAATCGGATACCCTACACTTTCAGGTGGTTAAAAATAAATTAAACTTTATCCTTATAAATGAACGCCTTACCCATTTAGTAGACAACTCCATGGATACATTTTGAGATATATGGTCTCCGTGGCTGCAATTAAGGGATAGCATATCATCTGGAGACAATTAAAGAAATTTAGGTCCGGAATAGGGGCTCCCCTAAATGGGAGAGGATATTCTCAAGAGAACGGGATGGATGTACGTGTGTGTGGATCCTTAGAGGGGCAGAGAACGGAGGTTAGTGCTATATTTTACATCATATTTATGTAAAAAAGGAGGATGATTGTGGACCATTCCCTTTCCCAACATGTTAAATGTTAAAACTAGTTATTTTTTTCCCCAATTATAGTCGGATTCAAGACTTAAAAGGAATCAACTTAAAACAAACTGAATTAAAGCTATATTAATAACTGAAAAGTAAAAAAATATATATATTTTTAGGCTACAGGTACAACCAAATCCAGATAACATACTAGCCCTGGATATGGTATAAGCTCCAAGATTATGGAATGAAAAGGGGTAAACTGAGTATTAATAGAGAAAAGGTAACTCAGTGATGTATTAACATGTATGGATATATATGTAACATGGAAATGGTTGTTTGAATATGATATATTACCTGACCTAATAAAATATTTGTTGAAAGAAAAAATACACATAGCTAGTAGTTAAAAAACCCCAAATTAAAACTTTCAGGAATTAATAAAAAAAATCAACTATTTACTGCTCAATGAGATTTTAAACCATGTAGTCTTGGATAGAATCACCTAGTTCCAGACAATTTGGGATCCCTGGATAACATCCCCATTTAGTGCCCCCCTAATATAATAAAACATGTGTTAATGGTTGAAGCGACTCGGGGGGAAGGACCGGAGTGGAGGAGCCCTGGAGGAGATCTTTCAGAAGCAACTGGCGGCAAAATCATCCGAGGAAAGGAGAGGTCGCCTACTGAAGCCTGCCCTAGGGTAACCCAAGGGCGATTGAGCAGGTTAGATAATAAGCTACTGCTGGAGTGATGATAGATAATAGGACTTTGGTGTTAACTGCTGATATACTCTTTACTATTGTCTGTTTTACCATGTCTTAGGTTTCTCTTAAAAATTGCAATCACAGTAAAAAAAAGAAAATGTATTAACCAAAAAAGTAAAAATAAGAAGGCCTAGCCAGCTAATTTTAACAAAATGTCTTCATTGTAAATATGTATTTTTGCACAACTGTTGTGTTATGCAAGACTGTTCAATATGCTTTCTTTTTCATTACATGCCGTACGCCTTCTGACATAAAAATTTAATTAAAAAATTAGGTATTGTTGCAGCCGCTGCTGTTGCAGCGGCCAGAAAAATTGACCTTTGTTCCCCAGGCAGAAAGTGCCATAAAACATTGCGTCTTCTTGAACCCTAGTTGGTGGCGGATATGTTACGCAAGTCATCCGGCATTCACAGATAACATACAGCAGCGTGTGGACCATTTTTAGCCGAAGGCAGCTCATCTCATCAGGCCTTTTTCAGTCGAATGCATCGCCCAGTGTCAGTCCCTTCGGGATCCATCCCTCATTCATCTTTATAAAGGTAAGGCAATCTAGACTTTTTTGCCCTAGGCGACTTCTCTTCCTGGTGACAAAACCTCCTGCTGCACTGAAGGTCCTTTCTGACAGGACAATTGAAGCGGGGCAGGCCAGAAGTTCAATTGCAAATTGGGATAGCTCAGGCCAAAGTTCTAGCCTGCATACCCAGTAGTCAAGGGGTTCATCGCTCCTCAGAGTGTCGATATCTGCAGTTAAGGCGAGGTAGTCTGCTACCTGTCGGTCAAGTCGTTCTCTGAGGGTGGATCCCGAAGGGCTGTTGCGATGCGTAGGACTGAAAAAGGTCCCCATGTCCTCCATCAACAACACGTCTTTTAAATTCCCTGTCCTTGCCGGCGTGGTCGTGGGAGGAGGATTACTTTCACCTCTTCCCCTGTTATATTGCCCTTGTACTGTGACAACCTTATATGCTGTGTAAAGCATACTTGTTAATTTGTTTTGGACCTGCTGCATCCTTTCTGACTTGCGGTAATTTGGTAACAAATCAGGCACTTTCTGCTTATACCGGGGGTCTAGTAGCATGCACACCCAGTTCAGGTCGTTCCCCTTCAGCCTTTTTATACGAGGGTCCAGCGACAGGCACGACAGCATGAAAGACCCCATTTGCACAAGGTTGGATGCCGAGCTACCCATGTCCCGTTCCTCGTCCTCAGTAATCTTGCTGAAGATATGTTCTTCCCCCCAGCCACGTACAACATCATGGGTACCAGATAGGTGACAACGAGCACCCTGGGATGCCTGTTGTGATTGGTCTTCCTCATCCCCCTCAAAGCCACATTCCTCCTCTGACTCCTCTTCCTCACAATCCTCTTCCAGCGTTGCCGCAGGTCCAGCAAGCTATGCTGATAAGGCTGTTTCTGGTGGTGATGGTGACCACAACTCTTCCTCTTCCCCGTCACGCTCATCTATGGCCTGATCCAGCACTCTTCGCAGGGCACGCTCCAGGAAGCAAACAAATGGTATGATGTCGCTGATGGTGCCTTCGGTGCGACTGACAAGGTTTGTCACCTCCTCAAAAGGACGCATGAGCCTAAAGACATTGCCTATGAGCGTCCAGTAACGTGGCAAACAAATCCCCAGCTCCGCAAAGGCTGTCCTAGCACCCCAGTGATACAAATACTCATTAATGGCTTTTTCTTGTTGGAGCAGGCGGTCGAACATTAATATGGAACATAATTCCAATGTGTGGGGCTGTCACAAATCAAGTGCCTCACTGGCATGTTGTTTCGCCACTGGATATCTGAAAAGTGCGCCATGGCCGTGTAGGAACGCCTGAAATGGCCACACACCTTTCCGGCCTGCTTCAGGACGTCTTGTAAGCCTGGATACTTATAGACAAAGCATTGTACGATCAGATTACACACATGTGCCATGCACGGCACATGCGTCAACTTGCCCAAAATTCAATGCCGCCAACAAATTTCTTCCGTTGTCACAAACCACTTTACCAATCTCTAGTTGGTGCGGAATCAGCCATTGATCCACCTGTGCGTTCAGGGCGGACAGGAGTGCTGGCCCGGTGTGACTCTCTGCTTTCAGGCAAGTCAACCCCAAGACGGCATGACACTGCCGTATCCGGGATGTGGAATAGTATCTGGGGAGCTGGGGGGTTGCCGTTGATGTGGAGCAAGATGCAGCAGAAGAGGACTCAGCTGAGGAGGTTATGGAAGAGGATGGAGTAGGAGGAGTAGAGGAGGTGGCAGCAGGCCTGCCTGCAAGTCTTGGAGGTGTCACCAACTCCTCTGCAGAGCCACTCATTCCATGATTGGCAGGCGTCATCAGGTTTACCCAATGCGCAGTGTAGGTGATATACCTGCCCTGACCATGCTTTGCAGACCAGGTATCAGTGGTCAGATGGACCCTTGCCCCAACACTGTGTGCCAGAAATGCCATTACTTCCTTTTGCACAATCGAGTACAGGTTGGGGATTGCCTTTTGGGCAAAGAAATTTCATCCGGGTACCTTCCACTGCGGTGTCCCAATCGCTCCAAAATTTTTGAACTCCCCAGACTCCACCAGCTTGTATGGTAAAAGCTGGCGGGCTAAGAGTTCAGACAAGCCAGCTTTCAGACGCCGGGCAAGGGGGTAACTTTGGCTTCTTACGCTTAAACATGCCCTTGACAGACACCTGACTGTGGGGAGATGAGCAGGAACAGCAAGAGGCGAGAGACGGAGTGGCGGATGGTTGAGAGGGGGCAAGGAGGACAGCAGTGGTTGACGTGGATGAAGATGCTGGACCAGGAGGAGGATGGCGGCTTTGAGTTTGTGTGCTGCTTGTACTCATGTGTTGATCCCATTGGTGTTTGTGATGTGACATCATGTGCCTTCGCAAAGCAGTTGTACCTAGGTGGGTGTTGGACTTCCCACGACTCAGTTTCTTTTGGCACCGGTTGCAAATGGCATCGCTGTTGTCAGAGGCAGACACACAAAAAAAATGCCACACTGCTGAGCTCTGCGGTGACGGCATTCTGGTGGTGGCAACAGCATGCGTTGTTTGGGTGCTGTCTGGCTGACCCTGGGTGCTGATGCATGCTGTCTGACTGTGCCACTAGCTCATTGCGATGACCTCCCTCTGCTTCCAACTCGTCTCCTCCTCCTCTCTGTTTCCCCATCTGAACTTTCCCCCTGTTCTTCTTCTCTTCTAGAGGGCACCCACGTGACATCCACGGACGCATCGTCATCATCATCACCCGCCTCACTTGTATCTGACAACTCAACAAAGGAAGCAGCAGTGGGTACATCATCATCATCACATTGTACGTACATGTGTGTACTGCTGCCTGGCTGAGACATATCCCTGTTATCTACATCCTCTGGCAATAATGGTTGCGCATTACTCATTTCTTCAAACTGATGTGTAAATAACTCTTCTGACTGATCAATTGAATCGGCTGTGGTACTAGTGTTTGTGGTGGCGGCAGGCGGGCGAGTGGTAACTTGAGAGGTGCCCGAAGCTAAGCTGGAGGAGGATGGTGCGTCAATGTTCCAAGCGGAAGCTGTAGAATTGGGTGTCCTGTGTTAGCCAGTCAACCACATCCTCTGAACTTTTCAAGTTCAGGGTAACTGCCCTCTGAACACTGGGCATTATTGTAGGGCCAAAGGGAATCACAGCATCACGACCACGACGGCCCCTGCGGGGTGTCCTGCCTCTGCCTGTCATTTTTTTTCTGATTAGTTGTATTATGCGTGCAAGCTACTGTGACAACAGATATGAGTGGCACTATGCACTTGCAGAAGTTGGCAGAGTAGGCGAGGTATGTTTCACACACACACGCCTGTAGGCAGGCAACTGATATTCAATAGATTACAGTAAAAAAAGGGTTCTTTTATTTCCCTGTACACTAGGTTGCACCAGATATGAGTGTCACTGTGCACTGGCAAAAGTTGGCAGAGTAGGCGCTGTAGGCCTCAAACACACGCCTGTAGGCAGACAACTGCTATTCAATCAATTACAGTCAAAATTGTATTCTTTGTTTAAATGTGCACTACTGACTGTTACACCAGATATGAGTGGTGGCACTGACTGGGCAAGTGGGCACAGTATACGATGTGAGCCTAAGACACACACGCTGGCAGGCAGGCAAATGAAATTAGATTACACAGAAAAAAAGTGTTGTTTTTTTTAAATGTAGAGAGCTGGTACACCACTAGATTGGATTGGTTGAACTTGGCACAGTACTTGTAAGCCTGACACACACACTGGCTAGCGGTCAGGCAAATGAACTTAAATTGGCGGTCAGGCAAATGAACTTAGATTTAAGAAAATAAAATTATTGTTTTTTTAAATGTAGACTGCTGGTACACCACTAGATTGGATTGGTTGAACTTGGCACAATACTTGTAAGCCTGACACACACACTGGCTAGCGGTCAGGCAAATGAACTTAGATTGGCGGTCAAGCAAATGAACTTAGATTTAAGAAAATAAAATTATTGTTTTTTTAAATGTAGACTGCTGGTACACCACTAGATTGGATTGGTTGAACTTGGCACAGTACTTGTAAGCCTGACACACACACTGGCTAGTCAGGCAAATTAACTTAGATTGGCGGTCAGGCAAATGAACTAAGATTTAACAAAATAAAAGGTTTTTTTATTTTAAAGTAGACAACTTGTAAACAAGATTGTATTGGTTGCACTGTGCACACACAGTATAAGCTGTGAGCCTGACACACACACTTGCTAGCAGGGGGCTTAAGTTAGATTAGACAGAAAAACAAAAAACAAAAAAAATGATGTTATAGCCCTAAAAAGGGCTTTTCGGGGTGCTGTGTTTACAGCAGAGATCTGATGAGTCCTTCAGCACTGCACTGGACACTGAATAAACTTGCCTAGCTATTGAATTCCCTATTCAATCAGCATCACCTACACTCTCCCTCCTCTCAGTAAGACTGCAAGTTAGTTATGATTCCAAAATGGCTGCTGTCCATGAGGTAGAAGGGTCTGGAAGGCAGGGTATGATGCTGATTGGCTGGAATGTGTCTGCTGACAGTGAGGTGTAGGGTCAAAGTTTGCTCAATGATAAAGTATAGGGGGTGGATCGAACATCGCATATGTTCGCAGATCGCCTAGAACGCGAACATGCTATGTTCGCCGGGAACAGTCCGCCGGCGAACTATTCGCGATATCTCTAGTCCTGGGGATTCTTTCCATTTAACCCACCCTGCGCCGGAGGGAATCCCCAGGCATCCGCTACCCCCACTCCCTGCCTGACCACCCCCTTCCACGCTCAGACCCCTATACAGACTCCCATGGAAAATAAACAGTGAATCCCTGCAAAGGCTTTTTTTTAAAACACCATTTGCACCTAAAATTACCCCTATCCATGCTGCAGGGGGTCTTGATTGGGACCACCTGGCACCTATAATTAACCCCTTTTGTTCAGGGAGTCCTGGTCAGTTTATAATATATATAATTTATAATATAAATAATGTATGTCTCGCTGTGACACTGTGCATGTAAACACAAGAAGTTCCCAGTCATGACCATTTTGGAAGCAAGTGCTCTTACACTAACCCACTTCCACTGTAGTAACACCATCTTCCACTGTGATAGCAGCTTTGGCTCGACAACAGGCAGGTCCAGTAACAAGGCCCCAATCAATGAGGTTTCGGGAGATCCGGAGGCCCTAAGTGAGTCGCAAGCTACTTTGCTATTCAATTGGAGTCTTTTTACAGGCTCGGAAAGGCTTCTGAGTTATGGGCTTAAAAATGGAGATGGTTTACCTGGCAACTTACAGCCTCCAGAAACTTTTGATCTTTCACTTTCGCAAGGCTAAAATCAAAAATCGCTATTCAACTGCTCAGTTTCACCAAGTCCACAAATGTTTTCACAACCATGCATGGCAAACAAAGGAGAAAATACTACAAGTGCTAGAGAGGACCTGCAAGGGCGTTAAACACCTATTCGTAGCACTGTAGATGCAAAAAAAAAACAATACTGCACTGTAGATAACGGGGAAAGCAATGACAGAAATTAGATTTAATTACACAACAGTCTCAAGCTCGCAAATCGTCAGGAAATAAATATTATTTTTACGTGTCATTTCAGGGTTAAATCGATCTCGGGTATCAATGAGTTAATATATATCAGGCCACCCACATGGACTAGAACAGTATTGGCATTCTTTTTCATAAGTCTTTATTTTGGGGATCTGCGTATATTGGACCCCCGAACCTATTTGATTGACATGTAACCTCCATATTTTCCTACCTTAATAATGACAGTCTCATTTTCTATTCAAAATGGGTGGTTACAGGCTTGCTGAATTGATCATGTTCCCGCCCTGAACTGCTCAGAACCAGTGCATGGTTTACGGTTTTGGCTTGGGGCCTGTAACTTGCGGCCGTGAGCAATTAAATATCATCGCAATCGGAGACCAAACCCGTAACACACAGACAGACAACACAGACATTCGGCTCTCTGCGTTCCAATTGTGGGCTTCTGATTGAATGAGGCCCAAGGTGTCTACCCTACTTCCTGGAGCCAGCGCTCTGCTCCAGATCCAGTCCATTCCTGACATGGACACATGTGCTTCCTTGGCTTTCTTAAGGTAGATTGGTACAGTTGCAATGGGGCAAATTTAAAGGAATAACAAAAATGACAGCACTTAAAACACATTCAAAGTGCTATGTGCTTACAGTTCAATATTATAAAGTGCTAGTGTCAAAAGTGCCTTAGTGCTTATAAAAATATATATAATTTTAAAGGTTCATCAAAAATAAAAATATTTTTATCGATCGTGTCCTCTTGTTTTTTTGGTTATTATTCATGCACATATTTGAATCTTCCAAATCAACTTTCCATATAATTACATTTTTATATATTTTTTAAAATTATTTTTCATTTTAATTTCATTGTTGTAGTTCTATTATTTTAATTTGTTAACTAAAAGTTTGGTGTGATGATTTTATAACTTGTTGATCACAGAGCCCTATAGCCAATAACCTACAATAATTTCACTATATATTCAAAGAGTGTAGTTGTCGTAATTGCAACTTTGTTGGTAATGCTTGCAAAGTTGCGAGGCCCAAAAGTTGCGGGTTTGCCGAGACCTGCAATAAATGGCACAGCTGCTCATCATGAGGCCCACAATATAAATGCTCATCATGCTCATCATGCTCACAATACAATGCTCATCATGAGGACCCCAATAGGCCCAGGGAGACAGGCGAGGGCCGCAATGGGCGCATTGAGCCAGTAAGTGAGGTTGCAAGCTAATTTCCTATTCAATTGGCGTCTCTGAACGGCTTCCGAGTTACAGACCTAAAAAAAAATAGCGGCGGTTATTATAATGGAGTTACAGGCTTAAAAATAAGTTCCTTAAAATTGCTTCCTGACCCCAGATACTGGCAATCAGATTCCATGATAGCCCTGAATGCCCCTTTTATTTAAAATATATCTAATCCCTTTTTAAAGTTATCTATCGAATCCACTGTCACCACCTCCTTTGGTAGAGAATTCCACGGATTAACCACCCTTACTGTGAAGTTTTTTTTCTTTAAGGTGAAATCTTTTTACTTCTAACCTCAAAGCTCACTTGTCAAAGCCTTGTATTGGCCCTGGATATATTTATATAAGGTAATCACATCCCCTCTAAAATGTATTTTTTCAAAAGAAAATAAGTTTAATTTGGTTAGTCTTTCTTAATAACTTAGCCCCTCCATTCCCCTTTTTAGTTTTGTTGCCCTTCTCTGTACCTTTTCCAGCTCTGAAATGTCCTATTTATGAAGTGTCTGTATGTTAAGCCTGAACTTAAGCTTATAGTCAGAGAAGATATTTATGGTGGACCTAGTGATAAATTGAATGTTTGTGGGTAGAGTTAAATAGTGGAGCAGCAAATCAAAAGAATATTAGTAGGAGTATGCTATAAACCCCCAAATATAGCTGAAAGTGAGGAAATACAATTATTGTTACAGATTGGAAAAGCAGCTATAATAATAATGGGAGATTTTAATTACCCTGAAAACTGGATAAATGAGACCAGAGACTCAGCTAAGGGGAGCAGGTTCTTGAGTACACTCAGGCATTATTATCTTTCCCAGGCTAACAAGAGCATACTAGAAATAAGGCCATCTTGATTTAGTCATCACAAATAATATTGTTGAAATAGGGCAACCTTTGGGAAACAGTGATCACAACTTGAGATTGAATTAAAAAACATAACTCTAAAGGGGCAACAACATTTTTTAAATCACCATATATCAAGAGGGAATAAAAGTAGAAGGAGTAAATCACAAACAATGTGGCTTAATAATGACTTAAACATGAAGATGAGGAGTAAAAATCAGGCAATTACATTAGGTAATGTCAGAAAACCCAATTAGTTTCTATGAAGAGGTTAGTAGGAACTTGGATCAAGCAACTCAGTGGATGTAGTCTTTTTAGATTTGGTGCCACATGGGAGACTATTGTGAAAACTAAGAGATACAGGAATTGCACTAAATATCTGCTCATGGATTGAGAACTTGCTAAAAGACAGGAAGCAAAGGGCTGTTGTAAATGGAAAATACTCAAATTAGACTAATGTGGTAAGTGGGGTTCCTCAGGGTTCAGTATTAGGTCCTCTCCTTTTTAACATATTTATTAATGACTTAGAAGTAGGATTGGAAAGTATTGTCTCCATTTTTGCTGATGACACTAAGTTGTGCAAGGTATTTAAATCAGATAATGATGTACTTTCTCTCCAAAGGGATTTGCATAAATTAGAAAAATGGGTGGATGAGATTTAATATGAATATTTAATATATTTAATCAGAAATGGAAAAATAGCTATGCAGATAAGGATAGGGATTTGGGAGGGCTTGTTGACGACCACCTAGGTAACAGTGCTCAAAGCCAAGCAGCAGCTGCACAGGCAAGTAAAATATTAGCATGTATTAAGAATGGTATAGAAGCCAGGGAAGCAAATATAATTCTCCCACTATACAAAAACCCTAGTACGCCCTCATTTGGAATATGGAGTACAAATATGGGCACCACTAAATAAAAAGGACATTTTAGAGCTGAAAAAGTACAGAAGAGCAACAAAGCTAATACAGGGAATGGAGGAGCTAAGTTATGAAGAAAGACTTAACAAATTAAACTTATTTTCTTTAGAAAAAAGATGTCTAAGAGGGTATATGATTACCTTATATACATTTATCCAGGGTCAATATAAGGCTTTGTCAAGTGAGCTCTATGGGCCAAGAGGTTTTTAACTGACAAGAGGACATCCTTTAAGATTAGAAGTAAAAAGATTTAACCTTAAAGAAAGAAAAAGGTTTTTCACAGTAAGGGTGGTTAATTTGGGGAATTCTCTACCATGGGAGTGGTGACAGAGGACTTGATAGATAACTTTAAAAAGGGATTGGATATATTTTAAATAAAAAGGGCATTGAGAGCTATCCTGGATAATTAGAGAGGGAGTATTTATCCAGGAAGGAATCTGATCACCAGTATCTGGGGTCAGGAAGGAATTTTATATTTTTTTCCCTTTTGAGACAATAGGAAAACTTTCAATGGGTTTTTTTTCTGTTTGCCTTCCTCTGGATCTATTAACAATTAACGATTAATCTGCATATTGCAGATCAGAGGAGATCTAAAAAGGTTGACATTGATGTCCTAAAAGTATTTTGTCAACCTCAATTACTATGTAACTATGTAAATATATGTAACATGGGCATTTATGTAAAACCAAACAATGGGGAACAGCCCACAACACAATGAACAGAGGAATGACCATGTTTTAATTCCCCATCTGTTTGTATAAGAACCATTTAGAACATTAGCTACACATGTAATTAGAAATAATCCAATCCTAAATCCTGCTCTCCTGGGGAACGAGATGACATTGTAGGAGGGTCATCCCCTCTGGGAGGCAGCTTGGTCACATGACTCCCTGAACTTACACAGCCAGACTCTCTGGTGCTGGTACAAAAATAGAACAATGGGTGGGGACACTATTTGAACAATGGCTAGCTACAGTTACGGAAGCCATGTTGTGTGACAAGATGGTGGTCTCACATATCACACTGTAACTGGGTATATAAAACAGAACAAACACAGTAAATATTATAGCCAGATGAAATGTGTAAAGAACTAAAACCGACCAGACATTAAAAATGGGAGAATATTATCATACATACAATACACTGTATGACATGACCTATCCGTGTAGTTTGGGGGCCAGTTCATTTACATTAATACAGTTACGGTAGTCATAGGGCCCTTTGAAATTGGCAGAAGTTACAGAGCGATTAAATTGAACAAAGCCGCAACCACAGGGCCGAAGCCTCAAGCCCATAAACCCTTCCTGTGCCCGCAACCTGACAGTGGTCTGGAAAGGATATGGTCTGCAGTTACAATCCAATCCCGTTATTAAGGAGTGCGACACAGGCTAGAGCCAATAAAAAGCGGGCTGGAGCAGGAGAAGAAGAGGAGGAGAGGTGAGGAGGAGAGACAGGTGCCATGGGAGTGTTGGAGAGGAGGAGATGTTGGGTTGAGGGGAGATGGGGGTGAAGGAGAGGAGTGGGAAGTAGAGGAGGAGGTGAGTGGAGGAGAGAGGAGGTGGAGGACATGACTGGAGGACAGGAGGAGGAGGAAGAGGAGTAGGTGGAGAAGGAGGTGAGTGGAGGAGGTTGAGGTGAAGGAGATGTGTGGAGGAGGAGGGTGAGAGTGTGTGCGAGGAGGAGATGGGAAGTAGTGCAGATGGGGAGCTGAGTGGGCAGGTGCCAATATCGATAGGCTTACAGTAGGGGCAAATGAGTGAGGGGCCAGATTAATGGGATATATTATTATTATTATTATCGTTTATTTGTAACGCGCCAACATATTCCGTAGCGCTGTACAAGGGGAGAGAACAGGGAAAAATACAATATTAACAAGTGAAAAATGGAGGGCCCTGTTTTGAGCTTAGAGTCAATCTAGAAAGTGCTTTTTCCCAAAGCACCCTGCAAGATTGAAAACTCGCTACTTACAATCTAAAGGGAATGGAGGAGGCAGAAGTATGGGGAAGAAAAGTAAGGAATAGCAGGGTCAGGAGGGATGTGTGAAAGTTTGCTTAGGTGGGAAGATGTAAGAACTTGGAAATAAGTGGTGGAGGGTACATTTTAGACATGGAGGAGCAAATTGAAATACATGGATTAAGGACAGAGTTAATAACCTTGTTGCTGAAAAGAGTAGAAAAGAGGTGGGACTGTGTTAGGGGTAAGGGTTAGGAGATAGAACTCCAGCAGCAGAATAAGCAGGGAGATAAGATGAGTTTTCTGCTTGTGGTCTTTAGAACATGAATGAAACAGTGATTGAAAAAAGGAGAGGAGCTTGTGGGAGCAGAGCAGAGGGGAGGAAAATAGGGAAGGAGAGATGTTAATGGTGTTGGATACATAATGTGGAGCAAATGAGGAGGATAGTCTGAGAATAACACTAGAGCTTAAGGAGAAGAAGAAAGTGAAAGGGAACATAGTGGCTAGGAGAGCGATCTAAGAGGAGGCAGTAGGGATAGTAATCATGTGCAGCTGATTGATCAGGTGCAAGTAGTTTTAGTGATTCAATAAATTAAAGTATACCACTGGTGGGTGGAAGTGGGGCAGGGAGGGAGGGGATTGCTGGTCTGTATTCAAGGGAAGCAGAGGTGAGATAGACCAAGGAACAGCTTGCTTGAAGAGTGCAGCTTGCTGGTCTGTATTCAGGGGAAGCAGAGGTGAGATAGACCAAGGAACAGCTTGCTTGCAGAGTGCAGCTTGCTGGTCTGTATTCAGGGGAAGCAGAGGTGAGATAGACCAAGGAACAGCTTGCTTGAAGAGTGCAGCTTGCTGGTCTTGCTTGAAGAGTGCAGCTTGCTGGTCTGTATTCAGGAGAAGCAGAGGTGAGATAGACCAAGGAACAGCTTGCTTGAAGAGTGCAGCTTGCTGGTCTGTATTCAGGGGAAGCAGAGGTGAGATAGACCAAGGAACAGCTTGCTTGAAGATATATCCATCAGAAGACGGAGAGAGAGTAAAAGGAGATGGGAATAGGACGTACAGAAGCTTTTCTGCTTTTGAACTTATGAAGAGGACGAGAGTAGCTCACGGGAGCAGAGAAGAGGAGAGGAAAGCAGGGAAGGTGAGATGGTTATAATATTGGAGACATGATGTGTAGAGACAGTATAAGAGAGTCTGACAAAGAGGTAGGGGGTTATAATGAAGAAGAAGGTGTGAGAAAACATTGTGATAATGTGTAAGCAAAAAAGCAATAGAATAAATAAGAGGTAAATTATATATATAGATATAATTTTGGATAAAGATATTACAGTATATTACGTCTGCATTTGATGCCTATGTCGATATTTACAGCTACTTCTTCAGCTTATAGACATAAAACATGTTTTGCTTTAAAAAATATATATATATTCATGTCATATTTAGCACATGTGCTCCAAAATTTCAGCAAAAATGTAATATCTCGAAAATATATGAATATATGTATAACTTGCATTTGCAGCAGCATTACATATACAGCAGGTTTTACTGTCATGTTTTCTTGTGACTGATTGGCAGTGGCGGAGCTAGTGCATGGGGGCCCAGGCGCAAAAAAAACAACCTGCCCCCCCCCCCCCCCAGGAAGGCTGCGACTTGGTGAGTGTGAGATGTTACAGAATATGACCTAACGAGAGTGAGATGTGATAGGTAAGAACGGGATATGATATAAAGTGAGGTACATGAGGGGTGAGGTACAGTGTGATACGTCTTAGTAAGCATGAAGGATGGTGTGGCATGACTATAGAATTGTGAGATACAGTATAGCGTAGTGTGACTAAGTAGGCAGAGATTATGACACAGCGTGATAAGAATCATACAACGTCATATGATTTAGTATGCGTGACGGGATATGGTGTGATGAGATTCTGTGGGATATGACGTGAGATATGGTTAGACGTGGGATGTAATAATGGGAAAACAGGTAGGCGAAGCGCTACAGAGTGCTAACCTGAAAAAGCCTCATCCAGGAAAGTGATGGAGTAATGAAAGGCTGAAGACGGCAGGCAGCAGTGGAGGACAAAAAGGAATTCAGACCCAAAGAAGGAGTAAGACGGACGGGGACAACCAGAGCAAAGCAGCGGGCAGGGGCGAAACGGACAGGGAATGCAGACAGAGGGCCCATGGAGGGCCAGAGGCCCAAGCGAGTGGGAAGGGGCCGTGGCGGGCCCCAGTCAGGGGGGCTGGCCAAGGGCTAGATAGCCCCAGCCAGGGGGCCCGGCAGAGGGCCAGAGAGGCCCAGAGGTGGCCTAGGGGTTGGCGGAGAGTTAAAGAGCCCCAGCCATGGGGGTTGACGGAGGGCCGGAGAGCCAGGGCCAGGAGTAACTCACTGAGGGCCAGAGAGTGCCAGCGGGGGGGCTGGTGGATGTCCAGAGAGCCCTGGCCAGGAGAGGCTGATGGAGGGCCAGAGAGCCCATGCGCCGGGTAGCCGACAAAGGGCAGAGAGCCCCCGACCGGAGGGCGACTAGCAAAGGGGCTAATGGGGAGTGAGGAGAAAATGGTGGAGCAAGAGCCCCACGCTCTGATGATGACGAGGAGAGCACCAAAGGACAAAGGAGATGGACCGTGCGCCCACGACAAAGATGGCGGCAGGTGGAAGCGAAGCGAGCACCATGTAAAGCGGCAGAGGGAAGGAAGGAAAGACTTAAAGGGGGACAGCTCAGGGAGCAGGAGAGCAGGTCAGAGGTAAGAGGACAGAGAAGGAGAGAGGCAGTGGGGGAGAGCAGGGAGCGAGAGACGTGGCAGGGCAGTGCAGGGAGCGGGACAGCAGTAGAGAGGTAGGGGGAGAGAAGGAGAGGGGCAGTCGGGCATCACAGGAGTGGCGACAGAGCAGAGGGAGACAAGGAATGAGGACCGACATCCAGCACGGCACATCCGTCGAGTAAGGTTAAGTATTTATTGGGAGCTCCAACAACCCCAGGTTAATTAAATTAACCTGCTAAGTATACAAATGTCCATTCACATCTAGAATCAAGAGGATGGCAGCACTGGATTACAGAGAGTCTGGGCAGAAAGAAAATGTCCAGTAACAAGCCAAGGTCAAATAGAAACAGAAGTCACTAAGTTCAAAACACTCCAGAAGTCAAATACCACAAATCAATCCAAGAATCAGAGAGAACACAAATCTGACGTACAAATAATAACAATTGAGCAATCGTGGCCACTTCATGCAGCTTTATATAGACCATCCTAATGAGTGTCCAGAATCTGTTGTTGCAGATCAATCGTTAATTGTTAATTGATCCAGAGGAAGGCAAAAAGAAAAAAAAAACATTAAAAGTTTTCCAATTGTCTCAAAAGGGAAACAAATATAAAATTCCTTCTTGACCCCAGATACTGGCGATCAGATTCCTCCCTGGATCAATACTCTCTCTCTAATTATCCAGGATAGCCCTGAATGCCCTTTTTATTTAAACATATATACATTCCTTTTTTAAAGTTATCTATTAAATCTATTGTCAACACCTCTTTTTTTAGAGAATTCCACAGATTAACCACCCTTACTGTGAAGAACCCTTTTATTTATTAAAGATGAAATCTTTTTACTTCTAATCTCATGGGTTGTCCCCCTGTCAGTTGAAAACTTCTTGGCACAAAAGGTATACTTGACAAATAGAGATGTCGCGAATAGTTCGCCGGCGGATTGTTCCCGGCGAACATAGCATGTTCGCGTTCGCGGCGAACAGCGAACATATGCGAGATTCGACCCGCCCCCAATACTTTATCATTAAGCAAATTTTGACCCTGCATGTCACAGTCAACAGACACATTCCAGCCAATCAGCAGCATACACTCCCTTCCAGAGCCTTCTAACTCATGGACAGCAGCCATTTTGGAATCATAACTAACTTGCAGTCTTACTGAGAGAGAGGGAGAGTGTAGGTGATGCTGATTGAATAGGGAAATCAATAGCTAGGCAAGTTTATTCAGTGTCCAGTGCAGTGCTGAAGGATTCTTGTGCATTATTATTATTATTATTGTTATTACTACTATATAATGTGTAGATGTACCAGCTGGGCATGCTCTTGTACATTATTATTATTATTATTATTATTATTATTATTATTATTATTATTATTATTATTATTATTATATAATGTGTAGATGTACCGGCTGGGCATACTCTTGTGCATTATTATTATTATTATTATTATTATTATTATTATTACTACTATATAATGTGTAGATGTACCAGCTGGGCATGCTCTTGTGCATTATTATTTATTATTATTATTATTATTATTATTTACTACTATATAATGTGTAGATGTACCAGCTGGGCATGCTCTTGTGCATTATTATTATTATTTTATTACTACTATATAATGTGTAGATGTACCAGCTGGGCATACTCTTGTGCATATTTATTATTATTATTATTATTATTATTATTACTACTATATAATGTGTAGATGTACAGCTGGGCATGCTCTTGTGCATTATTATTATTATTATTATTATTATTATTATTACTACTATATAATGTGTAGATGTACCAGCTGGGCATGCTCTTGTGCATTATTATATTATTATTATTATTATTTATTATTATTATTATTATTATTATTATTATATAATGTGTAGATGTACCGGCTGGGCATACTCTTGTGCATATTATTATTATTATTTTTATTATTATTATTATTATTATTACTACTATATAATGTGTAGATGTACCAGCTGGGCATGCTCTTGTGCATATTATTATTATTATTATTTTTATTATTATATTATTATTATTTATTACTACTATATAATGTGTAGATGTACCAGCTGGGCATGCTCTTGTGCATTATTATTTATTATTATTATTACTAATATATAATGTGTAGATGTACCAGCTGGGCATGCTCTTGTGCATTATTATTTATTATTATTATTATTATTATTATTACTACTATATAATGTGTAGATGTACCAGCTGGGCATGCTCTTGTGCATTATTATTATTATTATTATTATTACTATATAATGTGTAGATATACCGGCTGGGCATGCTCTTGTGCATTATTATTATTATTATTATTGTTATTATTACTACTATATAATGTGTAGATGTACAAGTTGGGCATGCTCTTGTGCATTATTATTATTGTTATTATTACTACTATATAATGTGTAATTAATTACTAAAATACTTTACCTATTTGTAATTAATATATCCAGTGATCAATATCCTGAAGAGCTAACAATCAGTTTTGATTTTCCTGCAGCTTACAGTGTACATTTGGACTGTTGGTGACCTGAGGTGTAAGTGTCAGCAATGTGCGCAGTGCACAAGGGGAAACCGCTTGTAAAGTCGTGTAACGCGCCATTTTAGATTTATAATGTTATTAGTTGCAAGTTAGTGTTGTAAAATGGCGGCGATTATATATGTGTTACGCGGCTCGCCAACAGTTTCCATTATTTCTAATAGTGTATTTTGTACCTCGTCTGTTCCTAGGTAAAAGTCGTACATGGCTGGCGATGTTTTGCGCGGTTTGGGGTTGTGTAGCCTCATTTTCATTTTTTCCGGACGCCATTTTTTTTGTCGCTTAGCTGATTTACAAGTGCCAACTGGGGAAGACGTTGCAGATATCACATATATAGTTGTGAGCAGGCGGGTTGTTTCTAACGCTGCGGGCTTGCGAAGTGAGGGCCAGAGTTGCTGGCAAGGAGCGCCGAAGGCTCCCACGACGGCTGCAATGAGCCGCAGGCGGGACTTACACCATCAAATTTACGGACTTACCATCCAAAAATACGGGACTTAGAAAAAAAAACATTACGAGCTCACAAAAATACGACCTTAACGCCCGAACCGCGCGCACTTAAAATATTAAAAACACAATAAATACACACAACAAACACAGAAAAAGCGTACCCACAGCAAGGCGGGCACCGAGGACCTCTGCAAGTGAAGTTACACCTCCATTTAAGTTCAAATTCATGAGTTTAGACACCCGAAAATCACCTAAGTGAGAGAAAAAATGGCCATTGAAAAAAAGAAAATGAGGCTACAGGACCCTAAACACTCGAAACACATACGGATTTTCCTAAAAAGACGTATGAGGTAAAGATACACTATTAACAAGGACGCTAAATCATCCACACCCGCGTACCACATACACATTCCCCGCCATTTTACAACACTAACTTACACAATGCGGATGTACCCAGCTACCCTAACGGCTTCCCCTCGCGCACGCAGCCTATTTACACTACACACTGCGCACATTGCTGACACTTACACAGCAGCTCCACAGCAATGAAAACCTACATTGTATGCTGCAGGAAAATGAAAACAGATTGTCAGCTCTTCAGCACAATGCTTCCTGCATATATTACTTACAAATAGGTAAAGTATATTAATTTAGTAATTATTTCATTAGCATACAAAAATACATATACACAAAAAAAACATTATCACATTAAACATAAAAGCCATTCACTGCGTGCCTCACAACGAGCGCCAACGCTGCTCATAGCACACAAAGCCTTGCAATAAGCGCAAAAAACACATCACCGCCGACCAAAGAATAACATCAAAAGCGCCTATCAGAAAAAAAATACAACCAACAGCTTCGCAATGAGCGCCGAACGATCACCGACCGCCAACAAAATGAATGTCTCGTCCATTACCTGCCTTACAATCTTATTGCCGCCATTTTTTGACGGGCAAGTCGCTAGTAAATATATAAAGATCAAGATAATAAAAGTATCAGGAAATGTAACACAAAGTGTCAGATGCACGCGCGTCTGAATAATACGACAAATACGGATTTTTGTCATAAATGATATGATTGCAGTATTGGGTCATAAACCCTAAACACTGGAATCTGTTACATACAATTTACTGATGATGTCATTAATGGGCTTCAAGGGGGGGGATCTCTTTTCATACTTTTTGAGCGGTGCAAATCCAACATATGCAGTGCGGAAACGCCACGTCTGTGGGACACACACAAAGGGGTTCACTTTGGGAGAAAAAACAAACAAATATGAAATATTTAATAATCATATTTTGATGTTACCAACAGATAAGGAAACGAAACTGAGGTTATTATATCTAATAGTAGCAAGCCTGGGAGTACTGGGAGTAATAATACTGCAGCAGGAGGTCAGGACTAATGTCACCTATAGACCCCTAGACAGATAAAGGTCAGTACTAATGTTCCTCTATAGACCCCAGTCAGATAAAGGTTAGTACTAATGTCACCTATAGACCCACAGACAGATAAAGGTCAGTACTAATGTCCCTCTATAGACCCCCAAACAGATAAAGGTCAGTACTAATGTCCATGAATAGACCCCCAGTCAGATAAAGGTCAGTACTAATGTCACTCTATAGACCCCAGACAGATAAAGGTCAGTACTAATGTCACCTATAGACCACCAGACAGATAAAGGTCAGTACTAATGTCCCTCTATAGACCCCCAAACAGATAAAGGTCAGTACTAATGTCCATCTATAGACCCCCAGTCAGATAAAGGTCAGTACTAATGTCACTCTATAGACCCCCAGACAGATAAAGGTCAGTACTAATGTCTCTCTATAGACCCCCAGTCATATAAAGGTCAGTACTAATGTCACTCTATAGATCCCCAGTCAGATAAAGTTTTTAAATGTTTCTTGGATAGCATTGGGGCTAAAGGAGGTTTGGCCATCAGGTAGTCTAAAGATACCGTATATTATGTCCTCTCTTGGGGGGTAAAGACACTAATAATTCCTCCAATAAAATTCTGTTTTTTTATGTGGGCAAGGTCCCTGGTTAGCCCCTTGGGTTATCTGTTAAAAAGAGTGGTGCAGAGACTGTGGGGGCTGTTAGCCTCCTTGTCCCCGTGTGGCCGTTTAGAATCCCTGTTGCTGCATGTTTCAGCTTTATTAAGGTGTAATTGTACAGCGCTTGACTCAAGTAGCTGCCTGTGCTGGGTCAGTTTGGCTTAATTGCTGGGCCCTTTTCCTGCCAAGATGGCGACCGTCAGTCCATGGGCCTCTATTTCCCCTTCACTACCTTTGTCCCTGCTTGTGTGCTTATTTGGGATGGCCCCCCTTTATATCTCCGGCCCGTGGCCTTCTCAGGTCCCCCCTCAATCTCTGAGTGTGGGTATGCGGGGCTGGGGTGTTGAATCAGGCCTACCTTCTTCTCTGCTCGCTGCAAGATCAACAATACCTAATTTTTCAGGCATGTGTACATGCCAAATTTTTCTGGCCTCTGGTGCTGCACTGTGCCTTCAACAACCAAACCCCCAAAAAAGGCACATAACAGGGATTAAACTGATAGGAGTAGTACTACTTAACACGCCACTCATATCTGGTGTAAAAGTAGTGTACATTTAAAACAAAACAAAAAAATTATACTGTAATAGATTGCATAGCAGTTAGTTGTCTGCAATTGTGTGTGTCAGACCTACAATCCAGGCCTTATACACGCCCCCTGATAGGTGACGTAACAAGTATTAAACTGATAAGAGTAGTACTTACAAACATGCCACTCCTATCTGGTGGCACCTTTGATTGCACGTACCGTGCCTCAAAACTTAAGTGATACGACCAACAAAGCATCTTTTTCCATCTCCTGGTTCTAAAAATCCAGGCCTTATACACGCCCCCTGATAGGTGCTGTAACAGGTATTAACACTGATAAGAGTAGTACTTACAAACACTCTTATCTGGTGGCACCTTTGATTGCACGTGCCGTGCCCCAAAATTGAAGTGATACGACCAACAAAGCATCTTTTTCCATCTCCTGGTTCTAAAAATCCAGGCCTTTTACACGCCCCCTGATAGGTGACGTAACAAGTATTAAACTGATAAGAGTAGTACTTACAAACACGCCACTCCTATCTGGTGGCACCTTTGATTGCACGTGCCGTGCCCCAAAATTGAAGTGATACGACCAACAAAGTATCTTTTTCCATCTCCTGGTTCTAAAAATCCAGGCCTTATACATGCCCACTGATATGTGCTGTAACAGGTATTAAACTGATAAGAGTAGTACTACTTGTAACGGAACCCATTAATGTTTTACCCTGTTTTTTGGTTATTTAATTCTTGGTTAAAATATGATCCTACTGTTATATTATATGTATGTTGGTTTATGCTCTGCAGAATATTAGCCAGACTATTGCAGACCTAGGCTAATAGATAATCCTATTACAGAGGCTTCAGAGATAAGGGAGTCGATTGTATAAAGTGTTTTCATTCTCATAAAAGAACAAAGAAGGCTGATTTAATCAATGTCTGATTATATCAAGTTGCCAGGGAGGTGTGACTCACCTATTGTCCCTCTATGTGTATTGTGTGGCCAACTATGGGGGATGTGGATTGCCTGTGGGAAGAGATGTGTAAAATATTTATGCACATAACAAAATAAAGTCAGTATTCATTTGACTCCCAAATTGTGTGTCGTCCAATATGGGTGGTCAAGGATGGTGAAACTGTAGTGCCTCTTGGGTATTTTACTGTATACCAGCAGTGAGAGGAGTCTGAAGAAGAGGAGTCAGAGGAGGAAGGTGGCTTTGAGGAGGTGGAAGACCAAACACAGCAGGCGTCCCAGGGGGCTTGTTGTCACCTTTCGGGGACCCTTGGTGTTGTACATGGCTTGGTGGAGGAAGAGACCTTCAATGACATCAGTGAGGACAAGGAACGGGACATGGCTAGCTTGGTATCCAACCTTGTGCAAATGGGGAGTTTGCGGTTGTGCAAATGGACTGTTTGCGGTGCGTTAAACGGGGAGTTTGGTCTGTCACTGTAAAGCGGGCCTAACCCTTACACTACCTGATCGATACAACATCATACCTGATGTTTTAAAACATGTTATTCCAAACAATTTAGGAATGTTAGGTTATTTATGCCCTTTATGGCTTAAAACCAGACTCTGCATCAACTATGTAATTTTCTGTGGGAGTTTTGCCATGGATCCCCTTTCGGCATGCCACAGTCCAGGTGTTAGTCCCGTTGAAACAACTTTCCCATCACTATTGTGGCCAGAAAGTGTCCCTGTGGGTTTTAAAATTCGCCTGCCCATTGAAGTCTATGGCGGTTCGCCGGGTTCGCCGGTTCGTGAACAATTGCGGCGGTTCGCGTTCGCGGTTCGCGAACCGAAAATTTTATGTTCGCGACATCACTATTTATAATGTTCCAAGTTGGAAAAACATTTTTTTTAAGTTCCTTAGTTACACAGATAAGAAAGTTCAAGTTTCAATAAATATACTTTCAAGTTCTTACTTAGATATATTACAAAGTTCATGTTTAAATTGGGTACGTTTCAAGGAGGGATTTTACTGTTTGCTTTCCTCTGGATTCAATGTATATTTAAGTTAACAATTCTTGAGATAGAAATTGCATGTTAAAAAAACATTACCTCAAGTTTACAATACTGATTAATTTAAAGTTCAACAGTTTTTACATTTAAATGTTACTACTTTTAATACAAAATTATGTTAAAATCTTAATTAACTATGTTACTCTTTATAATGTTCCAAGTTGGAAAAATGTTTTTTTCAAGTTCCTTAGTTACACAGATAAGGAAGTTCAAGTTTCAAAAAATATACTTTCAAGTTTCTTACTTAGATATATTACAACGTTCATGTTAAAAGGTCAACCACGTTTTAAGTCACAGCAATAAACAAAGGTCAACCATTGAAAAATACAAAACAATAAACAATTCAGTCAGAATTAATGGAAGTACTGTTTAGGCATGATTAGCCTCACAAAACACTTGCCTTCCATTATTTTTTACAAATGATGTTAAAATGTTAATTAGCTATGTTACTGTTTCTAATGTTACAAGTTTGAAAACAATATTTTCAAATTCATTACTTAGACAGATAAGAAACTTCAAGTTTCAAAAAATATACTTTTAAGTTCTTTACTTCAACATATTACAAAGTTCATGTTAAGAGCTCAACCACGTTTTAAGTCACAATGTAAATATTGTCTTTTATGTTAAAAATTAATCCAGGGAGTAATCTGATCGCCAGTTCATGGGGTCAGGAAGGAATTAATTTTTTTCCCTCTCTGATACAATTTGCTACGTTTCAAGGAGGGTTTTTACTGTTTGCCTTCCTCTGGATTCAATGTATATTTAAGTTAACAATTCTTGAGTTAAAAAAACATTATCTCAAGTTTACAATACTTATTAATTTAAAGTTCAACTGTTCTTACATTCAAATGTTAATACTTTTAATACAAAAAGCTTTAACAGTTACTGTTCACCAAGAGAACATTTTACAAAATAAATATTTTTAATATCACAATAGTACTTATTTCATCATAACTAAAATCTTACAAGTGTCAAATACGTATATTAATAACTAAACAACTATCCAAACATACACATCTCATTGCTGTCATTTTTTGACGGGCAAGTCGCTAGTATATTATAAACTTAAACGGTACAATATTTTTAGTTTAGGGAACCCTGGAAACACATTCACAGTGATTGATATAGATTGCTATAAATCACAAGTAATTGAGATTTGTAGAGCATTAATAGTTGTTAGAGTAAAAAGAGGCACAGATTATTCTATTTTAGCAGTATTTTTTCTTTTTTTTAATTACCCACTATATAGGCATAAAGTACTAAATATAACGAGGCCAATTATCTTGATATCATAGACACATGGGAAGAGATAGAAATTATCACATATAGGAAGTAGTTAACCCTGTCAGTGGATAGAGTATAATTTCAGACGCATTCATATAGTTCACAGGGATTAGAAAAAATAATTTCCTTACTTAGGAATCTTAAATAATCACATTATTTTGTTGTAAATGTATGTTTTCCTATATATGTTATATTCAAGCGAAACCTATATGTATCTTGAATTAGCTATACAATAGAATTAAGTCACCTTATATAGATTGGCCCATGAATGGATCAGACAGCCGACCTCCACATTTCAGTCTCCCAACTATTAATGGGAAACAATTCCTGACATTTCCTAACATCTGGCATTTGCCCTGTAAATCCAAAGGATATGTTGTATGTTTCTTTTGGTCCTCTGACAAGGTGTATGTATGTTTTTAGTAGTATGAAGTTATGTGATATTCACTTTTGTGTTCATTTTAGGAAGTGCATGTGGGTTGTAAGAATGAGGAAAGTCTATTTTATACTAATGAGCGATCTACTTACCTGGCAGGATAATGTGGTCCATTAGTTACCTAGATTAATAAGGGTATAAAAAAAATTAGACGGGGCATATTAATAATAGATTAACAACTTTGGTAAAAAAAACGTTTGTTAATTGATTTAAATAAAAGAAAGGATTGATTATAATATGTGGAGATTTCAATATGGCAATTGACGCACTTATGGATAAACAGGGGCGCCACAAGTTAAAATCAGAAGCCCTGATCAATAAAAGATTCAGATTTCTCAAATTTGATAAATAACTATGAGCTATATGATTTATGGAGAGTATTTCATCCGAACTGTAAAGAATATAAATTATTTTTAAATAGATTTGAATCGTCATCCCGTATAGACCATATCTTTGCAGATCTGAGTTCCTTGAGATTGATTAGGAAGACAGATATTGTTCTGTCTCCATGGTCAGACCATTCAATGAACCGTATAATTTTGGAGGATGTACTGGAACTAAAACTAAAAAAAGATGGAAAATTAATCCCATAATATTTAAAATTCTAGAAAATCTTTATGCTCTGAAAAATGATACTCAGGAATTCAACATCTAACATCTTCGAAAGACACTATGATGTTCATATAAAGCTTTTTTCCGAGGAATCCTGATCTCCAGGATGGCAGAAATTAAAAGGCAACGATGGTAGCTTTAAAAATCTTATATATTGAATTAGAAAACCTACATCAGATTAATAAAAAAAAGTCAGAACATAGACATTGGAAATAAAATAAATATAATAAATAATCAAATAAAAAGTATACTGCAATTACAGGCTGTTAGCCTTTTATGGAGATTTCAACAATCTAATTTTCTGTATGGTAATAAAACTGGCAAATGTCTAGCAAATATACTAAAGATATACTAACAAAATAGGATTTTAAAAATACAAGATAATGAGCAAAATGTGCATATTAATCCTGTTAAAAAAGGTGAGGTTTTCCAGGAGTTTTACAAGAATTTATATAACTTAGATAATGTGGTTCCAGATAAAGAGGATATTGATGCCTTCTTGGATAATATTAAGATTCCTGGAATTGCTGATCAAGAATCATTATATTTAAATAGGGATATAACTATAGAGGAGATAACTGAAGTAATTAATAGTGGTAAATAGTGATGTCCCGAACAGTTCGCCAGAGAACTATTCGCTGCGATTTTCGCATGTTCGCGTTCGCCGCGAACGGCGAACACATGCGCTTTTCGGTTTGCCCCCTATACTTTATCATTGAGGAAACTTTGAACATCATTTATTTTATTTTATAATTTTTTTTTGTGTAATCTATGCCTGCCTGCCAGCGTGTGTGTGTGACAGGCTAACACCTAACAGCTTATATTGTGCTTATTTTCACTACTCATACCTGATGGTGTAACATACATTGAAAACAACCATTTTTTTCCTGTAATCTAATTTCAGTTGCCGGCCTGTGTCAGGCTCACAGCTTATATTGTGCTCAGTGACATAAAACAACACTTTTTTGACTGTAATCGATTGAATATCAGTTGCCTGCCTACAGGCGTGTGTGTGAGGCCTATTGCATCTACTCTGCAAACTTTTGCCAGTGCAACAGTGACACTCATATCTAGTGCAAACCCGTAGTGTTACAGTGAAATAAAATAACCCTATTTTGACTGTAATCGACTTGAAGTATCAGTTGCCCTGCCTACAGGCGCTGTGTGTGTGAGCCTATTGCATCTACTCTGCCAACTTTTGCCAAGTGCACAGTGACACCTCATAACTGGTGAACCGTAGTGTACAGTGAAATAAAAGAACCCATTTTTTTCTGATAATCGATTGAATATCAGTTGCCTGCCTACAGGAGTGTGTGTGAAGGCCTATTGCATCTACTCTGCCCAACTTTTGCCAGTGCACAATGACACTCATATCTAGTGCAACCGTAGTGTACAGTGACATTAAGCACGCCCTTTTTGACTGTAATCGATTTATATCAGTTGCCTGCCTTACAGGCGTGTGTGTGAAGCCTATTGCATCTACTCTGCCAACTATTTGCAGTGCACAGTGAAACTCATATCTGGTGTCACAGTAGCTTGCACGCATAGTACCACTAATCGTAAAAAAAATGACAGGCAGAGGCAGGCCACCCCGCAGGGGCCGCTGTGATTCCCTTTGGCCCTAGAATAATGCCCAGTTTTCAGAGGCAACGTACCCTGAACTTGAAAAGTTCTGAGGACATGGTTGACTGGCTAACACAGGACACCCAATCTTCTACAGCTTCCGCTCGGAACCTAGACGCACCATCCTCCTCCAGCTTAGCTTTGGGCACCTCTCCAGTTACCACTCGCCCGCCGGCCGCCACCAACAACACTAGCACCACAGCCGCTTCACTTGATCCGTCAGCAGAGTTATTTACACATCCGTTGGAAGAAATGAGTGATGCGCAAACATTAGTGCCAGAGGATGTAGATAACAGGGATATGTCCCAGTCAGGCAGCATTACACACATGGACGTACGGTCTGATGATGATGATGATGTTGTACCCGGTGCTGCTTCCTTTGTTGAGTTGTCAGATACAAGTGAAGCGGTTGATGATGAGGATGTGTCCGTGTATGTCATGTGGGTGCCCTCTATAAGAGAAGAACAGGAGGAAAGTTCAGATGGGGAGACAGAGAGGAGGAGACGAGTTGGAAGCAGGGGGAGGTCGTCGCAAGTAGCTAGTGGCACAGTCAGACAGCATGCATCGGCACCCGGGGTCAGCCAGACAGCACGCCAGTCAACGTATGCTGTTGCCACCACCAGAATGCCGTCATTGCAGAGCTCAGCAGTGTGGCAATTTTTTGGTGTGTCTGCCTGTGACAACAGCGATGCCATTTGCAACCTGTGCAAAAAGAAACTGAGTCGTGGGAAGTCCAACACCCACCTAGGTACAACTTCTTTGCGAAGGCACATGATGTGACATCACAAACGCCTATGGGATCAACACATGAGTACAAGCAGCACACAAAGTCAAAGCCGCCATCCTCCTCCTGGTCCAGCATCTTCAGCCAAGTCAACCACTGCTGCCCTGCCTGCCCCCTCTCAACCATCCGCCACTCCGTGTCTCGCCCTGAGCAGTCCCTGCTCATCTGCCCACAGTCAGGTGTCTGTCAAGGACATGTTTGAGCGTAAGAAGTCAATGTCACAAAGTCACCCCCTTGCCCGGCAGCTGGCTTGTCTGAACTCTTAGCCCGCCAGCTTTTACCATACAAGCTGGTGGAGTCTGAGGCGTTCATAAAATTTGTAGCTATTGGGACACCGCAGTGGAAGGTACCCGGCCGAAATTTCTTTGCACAAAAGGCAATCCCCAACCTGTACTCGATTGTGCAAAAGTAAGTAATGGCATCTCTGGCACACAGTGTTGGGGCAAGGGTCCATCTGACCACTGATGCCTGGTCTGCAAAGCATGGTCAGGGCAGGTATATCACCTACACTGCGCATTGGGTAAACCTGGTGACGGCTGCCAAGCATGGAATACGTGGCTCAAATTTGAAGTGGTAGGACCGACCAAGCATCTTTTTCCATCTCCCGCTTCCAAAAATCCATGCCATATACACGTCCCCTGATAGTGGACGTAACAGGGGTTAAACCGATAGGAATAGTACTACTTAACAGTACACACCTTATAATAATGCAGACAGAGGCAACGCGTATAATCTTCCATGCTGTGCAGTGGAAGCCCCCAGACTCTGACCTGTGTATAATCTTCCATGCTGGGCAGTGGAAGCCCCCAGACTCTGACCTGTGTATAATCTTGTTATCTTGGTGGCTGGGTGGAGGAAGAGACCTTCAATGACATCAGTGAGGGCAAGGAACGGGACATGGCTAGCTTGGTATCCAACCTTGTGCAAAGGGACTGTTTGCGGTTGTTTGCGGAGCTTCAATTCCTCACATCTCTCTCTCTGTCAACAACGCCATCATCACTCCCACCTCCCAAGCCCGTTGTCTCTGGGTTCTACTGGACCCTGCCCTCTCTTTCATCCCACACATACAGTATCTAACCAAATCCTGTCTTTTCCATCTAAAAAACATATCCAAAATACGCCATTACCTTTACACAAGACCTACTAAGATTCTAATACACTCTCTCATCATTTCTCGTCTTGTACAGCACAACTCGCCTTGTTGGCCTGCCCATCACTCGCCTCTCCCCACTTCAATCCATAATAAATGCCTCCGCCAGACTCATCTTCAGTACACATCGTTCAGTTTCGACAGCTCCTCTTTGTCAATCACTTCACTGGCTTCCCTTAGCCTCCAGAATAAAGTTTAAAATCTTGCCCCTAACTTATAAAGCCTCAACAACAGCACACCCATACATCTCTGCTCTCATCTTCAAATACTCCCCACACGCCCTCTTCGTTCTGCTAACGACCTTCTTCTTTCTACCACTCTTGTCACCTCCTCCCACTCCCCGCCTCCAGGACTTTTCTTGCGCTGCCCTATTCTCTGGAACTCCCTGCCTCGCTTCACCAGACTATCCTCCTGCCTTAAATCCTTCAAAACATCTAAAAACGCACCTCTTTAAAGAAGCCTATAACCTTCCTCCCTAACATGCTCAGCACTACTCTCTCCTACTGTACCACATACAAACTTTAACCTTTAGATTGTAAGTCTGCGAGTTTCAATCCTGCGCAGTGCTTTAGGGAAAGCGCTATGGACACTGGATTCCAAGCTCAAAGACAGGGCCATCCACTCTTTGCAATGTATGAATCTTTAACTTGTCATTGCCTGTAACTTAATTTATGTATAGCGCTACTGAATATGTTGGCGCGTTACAAATAAACGATAATAATAATAATAATAATAATGATTTATATGCATGTATTTTTCACTTTTATATCTTTGTACTGTCAATTTAAATAAAAAAAAACAAAAAAAAATTATAAATAGCAAACACAGGCATTCCATGAGCAAATATTAGTTACCCAGATAAGAGCACAGCCATAGGAACCAACAGAAAAATGCAAACATCATGATTTTGTATACATAAGTAATATGAGAAGAAATAAGCATCAGCAATTAGGAGTAAGTCATTGATAACTGTTCCTGAAATATTTTATTTAAATCTAATGAGCTCGATTCAGTTGAGCAAAAAGAGCTTACGTGTTACGAGCTTGAAAACTTTGCGGTTGTTAAACCCGGAACTTACAGCCTCCCGAAGTCTTAGATATTTCCCGCCCGCAAGAGTTACGTGCGCCAAAATCGCAAATCGCTATTCAATTGCAAAAATCCCTCAAGACTGCACCCACAGTCAAGCCCACAAACGGCAAATGGGACCCACAAAGGGTTTACAGAATAGTTTGGAACACTGCAAAACACAATAAAAAACTCACCAATTCAGTGTCCTGTCATGGTTAAATACTCTTCAATGAGTTCTTTCTTTGTGCTTTCAAAGAATTCATGTTATTAAAGGAGATGTTTTATAGTAAAAAATAATTATAACTTCTAGATGTGTTAATATATACTTGTGACCAAAAGTGTTACTGTGTTCATCTATAATAGTGAATACCTGAATTCTAGGTAATGATTTAAAATGTCTGCACTCGCTTTTGAGAATGTAATTATCTGCGCTGTGAAACCAATCCCACAATTTGAGTGTGCGCCACAACCTAGGAGCCAATAGAAAATGTCCTAATCATCAGTGATTGACAGGGAGACATAATAAAACTGTAAGCTTCACTACCTGCTTTTACTGTGCTGTAGGATTTTCAAATTAGCCACAAGTCCAGAGTTGGAGGTTTTTGGTCTTGGAGAGAGAGAGCGTAGGTGATTTTGGAGAGTAGGTTATTGCAATCTTATTGATTTCTATTTGTAAAATACGTATTTTACACTTAATTCATCAATAACAGATATAGACTAGTAACACATAATATACATAAACATAGAGTAATAATTA